>MVGT01003734.1:14175-38983 GCA_002174775.1 Macleaya cordata
CACGACAACTGCGGATGCTGTAAGTTGAATCATTTTATGTTTTCTACTCACATTCCCTGCACACAATCAAATTACACTTAATTAATTCAAATAAACTAAAATGATTAACTAACTAAGATAAATATAGGGGTAGTAAATATAATATATATTGTGCTTATCAAATATGGCGGCTAATTCACAAAAGTTTAGCAACCGATCAGAATTGCCACCAAGGAAGGTGAATGAGGTTAGTATTACATCCAACATTGAGCAACAACTAGCTAACCTTACCTCACTAGTTCAACAGATGGCTGTGGGTACTATTCAACAATCAAAGATGTGTGGAGTATGCTCTATGGTAGGTCATCCAACCGATATGTGCCCATCTTTGCAAGAAAATAATTTGGAGCAAGCCAATGCTCTAGGAGGGTTTCAAGGGCAGCAGGTACAAAGACAGAAGTATGATCCATTTTCTAATACTTACAATGTTGGATGGAGGGATCATCCTAATTTTAGCTATTCGGGAAATCATCAACAAGCTGCTCCTAATGCCAACTTCAATCATCCACCTGGTTTCAATCAACCAAGGCCGCAACTACCATATCAACCTCGTCCACAACCCATGTCTCAAGGCCAAGGTACATCTCTTGAGGATATAGTTAAATCTTTAGCTACTAACTCTTTGCAATTTCAACAGGAAGCAAGGGCAACTATCAAGAACTTGGAGACGCAAGTGAGCCAATTGGCTAGTACCGTGGGCAGATTAGAAGCACAAGGATCTGGAAAACTTCCATCCCAAACTACAATCAATCCTAGAGAGAATGCAAGTTCTATGACTTTAAGGAGTGGAAAACAACTTGAGGAAGCACCGAAAGCACCGAAAAGAGCAAGGGCAACTGTAGATGAGGCAGAACAGGAAAAAGATTCAACTTTTGAAAAGGATGAGGCCACAGCTCCAATTGAGGCTTCTTCGGCACCTAAGGT
Source organism: Macleaya cordata (assembly GCA_002174775.1). Lineage (NCBI taxonomy): Eukaryota > Viridiplantae > Streptophyta > Magnoliopsida > Ranunculales > Papaveraceae > Macleaya > Macleaya cordata. Next base: position 15,139 of record MVGT01003734.1, read on the forward strand.
AAGTTTTAAGGTTCCTAATTCTACTAATGTTTCTTCTCCACCTTTTCCTAGCAGGTTTGCAAAGTCAAAGAAAGAAGAACATGAAAGAGAGATTTTGGAAACCTTCCGCAAGGTTCAAGTTAATATTCCTCTCTTAGATGCCATTAAACAAGTGCCACGCTATGCAAAATTCCTCAAAGAGTTGTGCACCACCAAGCGTAAATTAAAGGGTAATGAGATAGTAAGTGTGGGGGAGAATGTATCCGCTGTTTTACAAAAGAAGCTTCCCCCAAAATGCAAAGATCCAGGAAGTTTCACCATACCATGCACAATCGGCAACACCAGGTTTGAAAAAGCTATGTTAGATTTAGGAGCATCTATTAATGTCATGCCTTATTCCATTTATGCTTCTTTAAATCTTGGTTCACTTAAGGAAACCGGTGTAGTTATTCAACTCGCCGACCGGTCTAACGCTTATCCAAAAGGTGTTTTGGAGGATGTTTTAGTGCAGGTGAACGAGTTAGTTTTCCCCGCTGATTTCTATGTTCTTGAGATGGAGGATGACTCATCCCCTATGCCGACTCCATTACTCTTAGGGAGGCCATTCATGAAAACTGCCCGAACTAAAATAGATGTTTATGATGGAACTCTAACTATGGAGTTTGATGGCGAGGTTATACGTTTCAATATTTTTGAGGCAATGAGGTATCCAAGTGATTTACATTCTTGTTTTTCAGTTGACATACTTGACTCTTTAGTGCAGCAATTCTTTGAGTTAACTAGTGGGGATGCATTGGAGATTGCCATTAAAAACAGCCTTGAGCCAGAGGATTCCAAAAATCCAAGAAGGGATGTGCAAGTTTGTGACAACATTGAGGAGACTGTGGCATCTTTAGAGTCATTGCCGGAAGTTCCAAAGAGGTATGATGTTTCTTTTATTTCTTTGCCTTTATCTAACGAGAAACTTTTACCTTCTGTGATGCAGGCCCCCACCTTGGAGCTTAAACCTCTTCCAGAGCATCTTAAATATGTGTACTTAGGTGAGGATGATACGTTACCGGTAATCATTGCAAGGAACATCACAACACTACAAGAAGAAAGGCTAATCCGTGTGTTGAAAGACCATAAAACGGCTATAGGCTGGACAATAGCCGACATAAAAGGGATTAGTCCTTCCATGTGCATGCACCGAATTCTACTTGAGGATGGAGCAAAGCCAACTAGGGAAGCTCAACGTCGATTGAACCCTCCTATGATGGAGGTTGTTAAGAAAGAAATCTTGAAACTACTAGATGTTGGCGTGATCTACCCTATTTCAGACAGCAAATGGGTGAGCCCGGTCCAAGTTGTTCCAAAGAGATCCGGCATCACGGTGGTGAAGAATGAGGAGAATGAGCTAGTACCAACTCGTGTCCAAACGGGTTGGCGGGTTTGCATTGATTATCGAAAACTTAACTCTACCACTCGCAAGGATCATTTTCCTTTGCCATTTATTGACCAAATGTTAGAAAGGTTGGCTGGTCATACTCACTATTGTTTTCTTGATGGTTACTCAGGTTATAATCAGATCGTAATTGCACCGGAGGACCAAGAGAAGACAACATTCACTTGCCCCTTTGGAACGTTTGCCTATCGACGTATGCCATTTGGTCTTTGCAACGCTCCTGCTACTTTTCAACGGTGTATGGTCAGTATATTTTCAGATTATGTTGAAAACATCATAGAGGTTTTTATGGATGATTTTAGTGTCTATGGTGACTCTTTTGACAAATGTTTAGATAACCTTACACTTGTTCTTAAACGCTGCATGGAAACTAACCTTGTGCTTAATTGGGAGAAATGTCACTTTATGGTAGATCATGGTATAGTTTTAGGTCATATCATTTCTACTAAAGGAATAGAAGTAGATAAATCTAAGATAGATCTTGTTCGCTCCTTACCACCTCCCACAAGTGTGAGGGAGGTTCGTTCTTTTCTTGGTCATGCAGGATTTTATCGAAGGTTTATCAAAGATTTTTCAAAGATTGCAAGGCCCTTATGCAGATTATTACAAAAGGACGTGGCATTTGAATTCAACGAAGAGTGCAAAGAGGCATTTGAGCGACTGAAAGAGCTCTTGACCACGGCTCCTGTTATTCAACCACCAGATTGGAGCCATCCATTTGAGTTGATGTGTGATGCAAGTGATTATGCTGTGGGAGCAGTTTTGGGGCAGCGAGTCGGCAAGCTTCCTCATGCCATCTATTATGCATCCAGGACCTTGAATGATGCACAACTTAACTATTCCACAACTGAAAAGGAGCTATTAGCGGTTATTTTTGCTTTAGAAAAGTTTCGTTCTTATTTAATTGGCACTAAAGTAACCGTGTTTTCTGATCATGCTGCTCTTAGGTACCTGCTCACCAAAAAGGATGCAAAGCCGAGGCTCATAAGGTGGATACTCCTCTTGCAAGAGTTTGATCTGGAAATCAAAGACAAGAAAGGTAGTGAAAATGTGGTTGCAGACCACCTTAGCCGCCTCATTCATGATGAAGATGCACTTCCTTTGCAAGAAAACTTCCCGGATGAGCAGTTACTTACTGTGGCAACCTCGACTCCTTGGTATGCGGACATAGTAAATTATTTGGTCACCAAACAGATGCCGGATGATTTAACTCATGCTCAAAAGTACAAACTAAAAAAGATCGCAGGGCAATATGTGTGGGACGATCCATATTTGTGGAAGCATTGTGCAGATCAAATGATAAGAAGGTGTGTACCTAATTCAGAATTTTCTTCTATACTCACTTTCTGCCATTCTTATGCATGTGGTGGACACTTTGGAGCAAAACGAACAGCTCTCAAGGTACTTGAGAGTGGATTTTATTGGCCTACATTGTTCAAAGATGCATTTATCTTTTGCAAATCTTGTGACCGTTGTCAAAGAACAGGTAACTTAGGTGCACGGAATCAAATGCCACAAACACCTATACTAATTGTTGAAATCTTTGATGTTTGGGGTATTGATTTCATGGGACCTTTTGTTTCTTCGCATGGTAATCTTTACATACTTCTTGCTGTTGATTATGTGTCAAAATGGGTGGAAGCAAAAGCCACCCGAACTAATGATTCTAAAGTGGTTGTAGATTTTGTGAAGACTAACATTTTTGCAAGGTTTGGAACACCAAGAGCCATAATCAGCGACAGAGGTAGTCATTTTTGCAACCGGTCATTCGAAGCTTTGCTAAAGAAATACAACATTACACATAAGGTTTCCACGCCATACCACCCCCAAACTAGTGGGCAAGCTGAAGTGTCGAACCGAGAAGTCAAGTCCATTCTAGAGAAGACTGTCAAACCAAATAGGAAGGATTGGAGTTTGCGACTCGATGACGCACTTTGGGCATATAGGACTGCATATAAAACTCCAATTGGAATGTCCCCATTTCGTCTTGTGTATGGTAAGCCGTGTCATCTTCCCGTTGAGTTAGAGCACAAGGCATTTTGGGCGGTGAAAGAATGTAACATGGAAATGGATGCTGCGGGTCAACAAAGGAAACTCCAGTTAAATGAGCTTGAGGAAATCAGAAACGACGCCTATGAGAGTTCACGGATCTACAAGGAGAAAACTAAGGCATTTCATGATAAGATGATCTCAAGGAAGGACTTTGTTGTTGGACAAAAAGTTCTTCTATTCCACTCACGCCTTAAGTTATTTCCCGGTAAGTTACGTTCTCGATGGGTTGGACCTTTTATTGTTACTAATGTTTTTCCTCATGGTGCAGTTGAAATTCGAAGTCTGACGACGGATAAGGAGTTCAAAGTGAATGGACATAGACTGAAGCCTTATTATGAACCTTTTGTGACGCACAATGTAGAGGAGGTACCCCTCTACGAACCAGCGTCTCTTGATGGATAAATTGAGGTACAAGTCAGGCTGAGGACACTAAACCAAGCGCTACTTGGGAGGCAACCCAAAGGATGGAGGAAAATTACAGCTGTGGAGAGCACGCCATACTCAGATTTGCTCTCTCTTACTTTTACTCCTCATTATTTGATTCATTGCTTGTTTTATTCATTGCTATTTTTGGGCACTAATTTGCTTCATGATAATCTCTTTCCTTATTCCTATATTTATTTCAGCATATCTTTTGTGTTCATGCTATTTCTAGATTTATATTTAGGAACATTGAGGACAATGTTTGATTTAAGTTTGGGGGTAAGGGAGAAAAATCAATTTTTTTTGTGTCCATGAGTTTCAAAATGGAATAGGGTTCATGTTGATGATGTGAATTAGAGCTTTGCTATTTTAACATTGTGATTTTTGGTTTCCTAATAAATTTTGAATTTTTAGTTTATTATACTATCCCTTTGCTAAAAGTTTTTCAGAAATATCGAGTCTTAGAGAAATTCTTGCACATAGCCACATTAGTGTAATCTTAGTGAAGATTGAGCCCAACTAAGAGATCCTGAATAATCATTAGTGGAGACTTATTTTTATTTACCTAGTGTGAGTTTGTTGGCCTTTCATTGTCCGTTGAGAGATCTCTTCTGCGCTAATTCTGAGTAGAATGAAGAGCTACTCAATCTCACAGTTATTTTTCGGCACTTTCGTTGATCTCATGAGTGCCATAATTTTTCAACCACTGAGGGTGACATTAGGATTGCAAAAATCTTAATCTTGTAGTCTGAAATGATACATGACATACCTTTCTTGACTTGGTAGATGATAATAGGCCAATTGGGTTTCACCTTCATTGCCATCTAAAAGTCCATCATCATTCCATTATTGACTTTTCTAGCTTTCACCTTCATTACCTCTACATCTTTACAATTTTTCATCCATTGTTTCTGAGAAGTATATAGGGATGATAAAGAAAAGAAAACAAGAAGGACAATATGTGTATATGTCTTCAAGTGAGCTATTTCAAGATCAAGTTCTACATGCAAGAAGTGGTGATTTTTCTTCTACAAAAGAATATAAAAAAAAAAAAAGATGAAAAAGAAGAAAGTCAAATTCGAAATAGTTCAAGTTAAAGAACAACTGAAGAAAAAGTGAAGATGTACAATTCAAGTGGTGTCCGACTTGAAGATCCAAGGCCCCTATCTTCTCAGAAATCCTACACCCTTCTACCATTTATATTATACTTCATTCTATTCTACTCATTATATCGTCCTATTAGATACTAGGAAAAGAGAGGTTAGATTGTTGATCAGGTGAGAAGTTAAGTGAGCATCCCCATCCTCAATGTAGTGGTTGACATTCCTTTCTATGAGATCAGTCCTCTAAAAATAGTTCGTTCTTCAATATATATATATGTGAGTCTTTTGTTTTATGCTTTATTCATACTCGCATATAAGAGTGAAACAATTCTGAATATTCTATTTTTGAGGGTCTAACCGTGAGGCTGAAGTCGAGGCGAAATGTATTAGGAAGGTGATCAAGGTTGTGGTTTTCTCATAACTAGAATTACACTTTTGTTGGCTATTTACTTATAACTCATAGACTTGAATATTTGTGAAAGGTTTTTAGTGTCCGGATAGTGTTTTGAACTCTATTTCATGTTTATTAGCTTGCTAAAATTCTGTTGTTAATTGCTTATGTTTCTGAAACAATATTGTGAACCCTGTTCTATTTTGAACTTATAATTTTGTGGGTAGATTAACTGCAAACCCTCACGAGACAACACTCGTCCACTAGGGGTAACCTAGGGGTTTAACGGCTTGTTGCACATGCTAAGTGCAATCGCGATTCCTGCGAAAGTGAGTTAGGATTTTATTGTTTTCATTAGGATTAGTTTAGTTTTAGGTTTGCTCGAGGACTAGCAAAATGTAAGTTTGGGGGTATTTGATAAGCACAAATATATTATATTTACTACCTCTATATTTATATTAGTTAGTTCATTATTTTATTCTATTTGAATTAATTAAGTGTGTTTTGGTTTTGTGTAGGGAATGTGAGTGGAGCGGTCAAAACGTGGTAAAAATCGACAAATTATACCATTTGGCGAAGTCGGCTAATTGATGAAGGCACCTGCAAAAAGTTATAAAGGCACCCATAACAGCACGTGGACACGTGCGAAAGTCAACAAGTCAAAGTGATGACATCAGCATGATGTCATCAGAAATTCTTGCTTCCTACGTTTTTTTTAAAGAAGAAGACAGATTTTGTTTTCTTAGTAATTCTTTTAAAGTGGGACCCACCTGTTATATTCCTTTATGAATTTGAAAATCTAATTAGGTAAGGGTATTTGTTTAAGTTTTATTCTTCAAAAAAAAAAGGGAAATAAAGAAGTTTCCAAAAAGGAAGTGTTTAGGTCGGTTTAAAACAAACCAAGCAGCTGCTTGGTTTTTAAAAAAATCGATGAATAGGGAGTTTTGTTTTTAGAAGGCTAGGGTTTTATATTTTTAAAAGAGGAGGGCTGCTTTCTTTTTCTTTGCTTTTTCAACATTCAAAAGAAAGAGAGATCAGCTCCTTCACGTAAAGAGAAGCAGCTGTTAGGGTATTTAAAAAAAAAACATGCAGCTCTTAAAGAACGTTTTTTTAGGAAGATTAGGGTTATATATATATATGTTAAAAGAAGTTGCTACTTTTTTGTTTTTTTCTCTACTCCTTCACGTATAAAAGAGAGGTAAAAGGAAGCTGCTAGGGTTAGAAAAAGGAGGTGACGCACAAGGTTGCTGGGTTTTTTTTTGTTTTTCACACATAACAAAAAATAAAACAGCAGCTGCTTGTTTGAGGGAGAGAAAACAGCTGCTTCTCTTCACGTGTTGCTGTGCTTCTCTTCACGTGCTGCTGTGCCGCTGCTGCGTCGCTGCTGCCCTGCTCCTTCTTCACACCAAATCAGGAGAAACCAGGGAGGTTGCTGCTATTTTCAACACCCAAAACAGGGACAGCACTATATTGTTTGCATAAACCCTATCTTTCCCTTACTTTTTAATTAGTTTTCATGATGAATTTGTTTGTGAACTTTTAAACATGTGTAGCTAGATTAATTATTTGGTTAAGGGTGACTTCTAAACCCTAGACATGGTTCTTAATTAATTAAATTCAGATTTGTCTTTCATGTTTCTTTTGAAATTGTTATATTTCACTGTTTTAATGTCATGAATTGCTGTCTCGTTTGTTTAGGTGCGCAACTAGATGAATGTGATAGTGATTTAATTGCTAGTTTAGTGTTTTGATTCGTTTTGTCAAGATTTCTAAACCAAAGTAGTGAATTGTCGTCAATGATTATGGGATATTTTCGTTTGATTGCAAGTGGAATATTACTCAAGTTAAATAAACCGAGCTTGTGTGTTTGTTGCTTGATTTAACCTATGTCTTTTGTGGATTATTGCTTTCATTAAATTAAACTTAGAGAGCTTGTTCTAGGTTGTTTGATGGAAAGAGATTGAGTGAAGAGCTTGTTTTGCTCAACGACAAAGTGGAGACGAATCGAGATAATCGAGCTTGTGATTGTCTTAGGGTTATTAATTTCGAAAGAGAGTGAAAGATAATTCTAATCATTAACTATTAATCATGTTTAGTGGTGGCGAATGATCTCTTAACCATATTTCTCATCATATATTCTTAACCTTTTAAATTCTGTTTTTCTTAGATTAGAATTTAGCTAGTTGTTTTCCTTTAATTTGTTTACATATCAAATCGAAACCAATTCCCCCCCCCAATTTACGTGCAACGTGTTTAGTTTGTCTTTAGTGTGTCTACATAGTCTTAGGTATTTCTATTTAGTTTAAGTAGGTTTTTGAATTTCATTTTAATCTCTAGTTAGTTTAGGTTTGTTTTGTGTCAATAACGCATAAATTAGGAACAATCTTCTGCGGGAATGACCCTTGCTTACTACTATACTCAATAACGATCTTACTTAATGCAGGGATTTAAGTGATACACTTTTTAGCGTATCAGAAGAAAACTATTTACATGAAGAAATCGCATTAAAAATGTGCTCAAGAAGACACTCAGATCCGCATGGTTTGTGGATCTGCTCTTTTTTTTGTTCCAGCGATCTGTTGGTATTATTTTCAAATCGATTCTTGAAGATCAATTCCTAACCGAACAAGGTTCTTTAGATCCTATCGTTTCTTGGAATTTTGGCTTCGACGATTTTGATTTTTCGATCGTGAAAACGAGGTACAGCAGGCTAAACACACTGAAATCTCTAAAGAAGAGAGATTTGTGATTTAGTAGCTTAGCTTTTATATTTGAAAAACGATGAGAAGTAGCAGGACGCCATGAAATCATTGACAAAGAGAGTTTTGTCCAGTCTGTTCTGGTCTTCCCCTTTTTTCCAAAAACTCTTGTTCCATCTCGTTCAAGAAATAAAATCCAAATAGAAAAATTATAATCCGACTAACCTTGACGGATCTAAACTTTGCGTACAATGTGTTTTTCTACTTCTTCTTGAAAAGATTTTTAGAGAGAAAATTTTAAAGAAACCTCGTCATCAGATCTTTCTTGTTCATTAGATAATGAAATCTCTTCAATTCTTGATCGAAAAAGCTTTTTATTAAGCCAATTCTTGGCTTGCTTTGTGAAAATTTTAGAAAGAAGTTTTTTTTGTTTCTCTCTTTAGAAACACAAAAGAGGATTGAAATTTCTAAAGAGAGAAAATATAATACTTAGCTTGATTTCTTCAAGATCCACCTTGCTTTTTCCGGCAATCTTTGATGATTGTGTCTTGTTAGCTCAGAGAGAAGTAACTGACGGTGCCAAAATGAAGGAGGTAAAATCCTTCAAGGAAGATTGATCCTTCATTCAAAGAGTTTAGAGAGAGAAAGAGGTTCTCGAGAGAGAGAAAGTAAAGAGTTTTAGAGAGAGAAAGTGAGAGAGGGTTCTCTACTCCAGAAGTTGTGTCCCCAATTGAGAGGTTGGCTCCTCTATTTATAGACTTGCCAAGTTTAGAAGTCAAGTTCCTAGCTAATCAGCAATGAACACCTGTCCTTTACTTTATAAGTATATGACAGCTGTTCATAAGTGTTTGATAGCTGTTTGTAAGTGCTAGGCAACTGTTTGTTTACTTATTTCTGTCAGGTTACCTTTCGGAAACCTCTTCTTGTCAGGTTTACCTTTCGGAAACCTCTTTTCTTTAGTGAGAATGCTTTTTTCTCTAGCGGAAAGCTCAATCCAAAAAGGTGCCCCTACAAGATCCACCACCGCTGAAGAACACTCAAAATCATGTTGGTAAGCCCCAAGGTAAGTCTCAAGGTAAGATCAAAGGTTTTGATGTTACTAATGTATGTTCTTATTGTGGTTACAAAGGACACTGGCAGAATACTTGCAGATTTTACTTAGAAGATCTTTACTACTCTCAATCAAATGTGAATCTTCTAAAAAAGATTAAGGTGCTGCAAGACAAAGCAAAAGCCTTAACAAGAGAGCTGTCAAAGCTCATATAGAGCACTCAAGGAAGTTACTACTCAAATGGGTACAATGCTTATAGAAAAAAGAAAAAGGGAAATAAGACAAAAAAGGTTGTCTGAGACAACTAAGCCAAAGAAAGTTGATACAAAGAAGAATTATCAATGGGTTAAGAAAGGAGAGCTCAAAAGTTTTGTAGCCCTTATTGCATACAAAGCCATAAATACCCTTGATTGGTTCTTAGATAGTGGATGCAGTAAGCATATGACAGGAGATAGATCATGCTTCAGTCAATTCAGAAAGTACTTTGGAGGTAATGTAATATTTAGAGATGGCAGTACTTCAAAAGTCACGGGTAAAGGTACAGTCAAACTACCCGGCGTGCTAGAAATTGAGAATGTGCTATATGTAGAAGGTATGAAAGCTAACCTTCTTAGCATTAGTCAAATTTGCGACAATAACCAATCAGTTAAATTTACCTCTTATGGGTGTGAGATTTTAAATTCTAATGGTTCTTGTGTAATGCGTGGTAAGAGAACAAGCAGTAATTGTTACATGATTGATATTTCCACTTACCATGTGTGCAATTTGTCTAAGCTGGATACTACTCACCTATGGCATCAAAGGTTAGGTCATATCAACTACAAAGACATAGCAAAGTTAGCAAACAAAGAGTTGGTAAGAGGTGTGCCAAAGGTAAGTAAGCATGTAGATGGAGTGTGTGGACCATGTCAAAAGGGAAAACAAACCAAAAGTCCACACAAACCATCAAAGGATATTGCTACCACTTCTCTATTACAATTGATTCATATGGATCTCATGGGTCCAATGCAAACCGAAAGTATAAGTGGAAAGCAGTATATACTTGTTATGGTTGATGAGTTTGTTATTATAAGCTAGAGAATTCAGAATGAATAGGATTGCAAGATCAAGCGTATCAGAAGTGATCGAGGAATTAAGTTCAAAGACACAAAAGTTGCTGAGTTTTATGATGAGCATAGCATAAAACAAGAGCTTTCAGCACCCATCACTGCACAACAAAATGGGGTCGTCGAAAGGAAGAATAATGTGATTCAAGAAATAGCTAGAGTCTTACTCCACTGCAAAGATCTAGCACAAAGGTTTTGGGGTGAAGCCTTGTTTACAACATGTTATTTGGTGAATCGAATCTACTTAAGACCAAAAACATTGAACACTCCGTACGAACTATAGTATGAAAAGAAGCCAAATTTGAGCTACCTTCGAGTTTTTGGAAGTCCTCGTTATATTCTTAGAGATAGAGAACATCTTGGGAAATTTGACTCCAAAAGCGATAAAGGTATCTTTATTGGTTATGCTAGGGATAACCGTGCTTTTCGGGTCTTCAACAAGAGAACCGAGACAGTTATAGAGTCTATCAATGTGGTCATTGAAGATTCAAGCATGCTAAAAAGTAAAGATACATCTGAAGAGGTTGGTGCAAGAGAAAACAACAAGGAGTGTAACACCCGAGATTTTTCCATAAAGACTTAAGCATGGGTTTAAGGCCCATGGGCCTAAAAAGGCACAACTAGTGTTATAAAAGTGTAAACTTAAGGAGAGAAACTTATGAGTATCAGAAAACAAGCTTTGCCCAGAACATCCACAATGTAGTAGTGTATACATGGAGTGTGTATATAAGTGTAGAAACGAGTTCAAAATGATTTGCAAAATGAGTTTTGCATAAAAATGTTTCCAAAATGCTTTTCAAAACAAAACCAAAAATTTTCAAAATCGCTTTGAGAGAGAAATTAGGGGTTATCCTTTAGAAATGAGCCATAAAACCTTAGAAATGAACCTTCGGTTTGGAAAAACCAGAGAAATAAAATGAAAACTAAGGTTATGTTGACCTATATTCAATGTAGGAGTCAATGTATAACTTAGAATAATCTCAAACACTAATCATTTCTAGGAGTTTCTAAAATATAGAATTGCCACAAGTCACCTAGAAATGAACATTTCGGAGCTAAAAATGTTAGTGGATACTCTTAACCCTATGATTGAGAAATGAAAATGAAAATGGAAATGAGAAATGAAATGAAAGTAAACACCTAAATTTTAGTAAGTTTTCAACAAGAAGATAATTACTAATTTTGGATAATTGTTAGTATATCCTTTCAAGATAAAGATAAAATTCTAAACCTTGGTGAACAAGTAATTAAATTAAAGTTATCAAAAAGATATCAGATCTACACTATTAAAATAGTTCCCAAAATCTAAAACACTTAGATTTTCTTGTTTATCTCAAACTTGTAGTAATTAATGTGGACCGTCGGATAGATTAGGGTTTAATCCTAGCCATCTAAAATAATAAAATACCTAATATTACTAGTGTAGAAATCGGCCCATATATTAGAGAATTAAATTAGTCAATTAAAGATAAATAATAAATAAAAGGATAATTAAGAGATAGATATAAACTAGGATTAGAGATATAGTTAGGATAAGATTAGGTTTACTTTAAGGAGGTAGATAGGGGAGGCCGAACCCTATAAAAGGGAGGCCTGGTCATGCTCCCCTCTTTCACATCCAAAACCCCAACTTCAAAAAAAAAAAAAAAGAAGAAGAAAAAAAACCTCCAGCCGAAAACCCTAGCCGATTTTTATCTCTCTCTCATTCTCTTTTATACATAAAAGAGCATTTGTTTTGGGTTGTGTGATCATGAATGAAAGATTAAGAAGCTATTATGAAGCTAAAGTGGAAGATGAGAGGTTTAAAGATAAACGGTAGTCTTTGTGACAATTGTCTTAGTGACTTAATCTTAGTGGTGCTCAAATGAGAGGTAAAATGTGATATCATAATACACCTAATCGTCAGTTGTCTTTGTGACTTTGAAAGGTCCCTTGAGTTTGTCAATGGTCATGATAGAACAATAAACTCAATTTGTAGTCCTTGCTTGAGTTAGAGTTTAGGTGTTCCCTCCTTGCAAACTCACACATCATCGAGAATCAGAACGGAAGCACACCGTTGGACTCAAACTCGCCATCAGAACTCACCAAGTATTGGTAACTGTCTAATTGACTTCCATAGGTGGTTAGAGTTACATTAGGACTTAGTGGCATTAGCTACGATACATGTAGACAGCTTAGAAAACTTTTAAAAATCATCCTTGGTTTTTTCTAGGATGGTATAGGGGATATCGATACTGCCCTGGCCTGAAGTTACAGGCTAGGCCATTATCGATACTGCCAGAGAGGAGTATCGATACCAGACTGCCAGTATCGATACTTTTCCATCTGGACATCCTATTACTAGCCTATGTGTTAGGACCATGAGTTCCTCCTTGGGTTTGTCAATTTACATGTCAATTCAAAATACTCAATATAAGTCCATATCTTTGAGTTAGAGTTACGTGTATTCTCCATGTTCTGAATATTGAAGACTTGAAGATTTCAAGGATCGGAGGGAAAGCATCTTGCAACTCAACTCACCACCAGAAATTGTCTTAGGATAGGAAGTGACCTAGAGACCTCATTCTTAGGTGATTAGACTAGTTTAGAACTAATGGACATAGGTTGGTTAGAGACTTAAGACCAAAACGAGTTTTGGAACTCTTTGAAGGTTGGTTTCCAAACCACCTTGGTTGGTTTTAAAATCAGACCTTGAGGACTGGTTTCGAAACCACCTAGGATAGTTTCGAAATCGACCCTCTCAGGTTTGTTCCAAAATTGCCCGAGAGCATGGCTTTCAAAATCAGAAAACTTTGATTTCAAAACCAATATGATTTTCTCTGCTGGTTTCGAAACCAAACCTTTCGAGTTTCGAAATTGAGTTCTGGGTTTTGCAAAATTGTTGCTATTTTGTGACTTTTTGAGTTTTGGAAGTTGCCAAACTGACTTTGAAAGTGATTCAAACTTACTATAGGTGCATAGTTCGACCAAAACCTTTACATATTGATTGTTTTACATAAAAGCATGATATATACTCATAGAGAAAAATCAACAAATAACTTAGAGACCATTCAACTCTAATATCTAGGGTTTCTAGTTCTAGAGTCAAGTACTAATCAGTTGATGAACTGAATTCTGATCTATTGATTAGATTGACTATGTGTTGAGTGATACAAAAATCCTTCCATCATCTTTACACACAAAACCTTATGTTTTTCATCGGTGGATTTCCAGTGAGTGGTGATTAGCTTGTGGATTCAAGTGAAGGTGTTTTTGCTCGTGGAGTTCAAGTAAGTACAAGTTGCGGGACTTAGTGGACTTCTAAGTTGAAGACGCATTGTTGATCGACTAAGAAGCGGTTTGTGGATTCAGATTGTGAGAAGGCCACATCAGCTGTTTAGAGCATGGAGTTTGTGTCTGTCAATGGGTAATGGTATTGTACTTCATTTATTTCTTAGTGGATTACTTGGCTAGACTAGGTCCCGGGGTTTTTCCCAGTTAGGATTTTCCTCGTTAACAAAAATCTCTTGTGTTAAGAGATTGAAATATTCGGTTCTAATTCTTAATTCCACACATTAAGAATCGAATAGGTCAATACTCTTTGTTGAGATTTTTTGTTAATGACTTAGTTTGATTCCCTAGATTTTTTATTAGGTGATAGTTTAATCCCTAACATTTGCTACGAAGTAAAACGGCTAATTTGAATAACCGTAGGACAAATTTTAATTGGTATTAGAGCGGTCTCGCTTACGAAAGTTTAACAACCTAAGTGTGATCCTGATTCGTAGTAGAGATTATGGATTCTCATAAAGAGGGAAGTGCCATAAATCGACCACCACTGTTTGATGGAAGTAATTATCCATACTGGAAGGCACGTATGAGAGCTTTCCTTAGGTCCTTAGAGGAATAAGTTTGGGTAGTCACCGAGTTACCTACTATGATGACTAGAACCAGGGATGCTTCAAGAGAGGTATCCAAACCTTGAAGAGTTAGAGAAATCTACTAGGAACAATAAGGCTCTTAATGCCATCTATGCTGCAGTTTCACTTACTAAATTTAGACGTATATCCTTGTGTGAATCTGCAAAGGAGTTATGGGACATGTTAGAGGTAACCCATAAAGGTACCAAGACCGTTAAGAACTCTAAGCTTCAGATGCTTACAACCCAATTTGAGACTATTAGGATGGATGACAATGAATCTTTTGATGAATTCTATGCTAAATTAACTGACATTGTCAATTCTACTTTTGCATTGGGTGAGCATATTTCTAACTCCAAGATAGTACGTAAGGTTTTGAGATTTCTCCCCGAGAGGTTTCAAACCAATGTTACGGCTATCTAGGAGAGTAAGGATATTGATGTTATTCTTCCTGACGAACTTGTAGGTAACTTAAGAACCTTTGAATTAAGCATGCGTCCCTCAAGGAAATCAAAGAATATAGCATTTGCAGCCTTAAAGAATGTTGTTGATTCGGATGATAATGATGGAAGCCATTCGAATGATGAAGGACTTGCTCTTCTTACTAGACAATTTAAGAAGATCCTAAAATATAAAAAGGAGAAGTTCCAAAAGCCAAAGAATGGTTCATCATCCAAATATCGTCCTTATGATAAATTATAGAATTTCGAGAAGAAGTTTGAGAAAAAGAATAAGTCTGATGGAATTCAGTGTTTCAAGTGCCACGGCTTTGGACATATGGCAAACAAATGTCCTAACAAGAAACAAGCCAAAGGAAAGAAGGCAATGAATGTTACTTGGGAAGATTCAGACTCTCAATCAACTGATTCTGGAAGTTCTAATGATGATGAGAGCAACAAAGACTTGAAGGCTATGTCTGCATCAGTTGGTGACACCAAAGGTCTTTTTAAGGTGACACAAGATGATTTTGATGATTCACAGGATGAGAGTGAGTCAGATGGAAGTGAATCATATTTTGATGTAGACACTGCAGAGTTGTATAAAAATATCTAGAAGAAAAGTACCAAGTTATCTAAAGCTAATGAAGAACTCAACAAGAAGATATCTAACTTGGTGGCTAAAAAGGATGACTTCGTACACAAGTTAGAGAAAGCAACTCTAAAAGAAAAGCAGCTTACTGAAGAAGTTGCTGGGCATAAAAGCAAGAAAAATTTGCTTGAATTAGAACATGAATAGTTCTTGGACAAGATCAAGTCTATTGAAACTCAACTTGAAATTTCAAGGAGAGACTTAGTTGCTTCCAATGAAAAGTTGATAAAGATTAATGATGGTCCTAACAAGCTTTCTTGTATCTTGAATGCAGGTAAAAGTACTAGAGATAAGCATGGTTTGGGTTATGATGCTTTTACTTGTTCCAAGTCAGGTCATGGAGCAAACTTTGTGAAGGCTAAGAACCCACCAGCACAAAAAGTGATTCGTAATCATGCTACCCCACCACAATCTAGGCCTTTAAGCATTATTGATATTTGTACTTATTGTGGAGCTAAAGGTTATATGCAGAATTTTTTCAGATACTTTATAGAGGAAAGTCGTCGAGCTCATCAAGTAAAATAAAGCTAGAGCTCTTTCTAGTGAACTTGCTAAGTTAGGTGGCAGCAGCAAAGGAAATCACTTCTCATCAAATCAAGCCAACAAAAAATATGGGAAGAGCAACAAAAACAAAAAGGTTGTGTCTGAAACAACCAAACCCACAAAGAAAAAAACCAAGATGGTGTGGGTAAGAGAAGTGAACTAAAGAGTTTTATGGCCCTTATTGCATACAAGGCTAGCAAATCTGTTAATTAGTTTTTGGATAGCGGATGAGGGTCACTAGCACCCACTTAGAAAAGTAAAAAAATTCAAGGGGGTGGGTAATAATCACCCACCACCTTTTCTTTTCAAAATTAGAACCAAATGGCCAGCCTCCTGGCCATTGACACCAAACGGCCAGGCCCCCTAGCCATTAGCATCAAACGGCCAGCCCCCCAGGCCGTTGACACCAAACGTCTAGGCCCCCTGGCCATTAGCACCAAAACGGCCAGCCCCTGGCCGTTGGCACCAAACGGCCAGGCCCCCCTGGCCGTTGTCACCAAACGACCAGGGTAGCCCTAGCCGCTTACACCATTTTCTCTCTGCACTCGAGGTTTTCGTCTCATTCGTCCTTTTGCGATAGACCACACCAGCACGCTGCGCCAAACGGCCAGGGAAACCCTAGTTGTTTGGGGGCAAATGGCCAGGGCACCCTAGCCGTTCAGCACAAACGGCTAGGGCACCCAAGCCGTTTAGCACAAACGGCGAGTTGCCTCTTTTTCTCTCTCGTGTCAGCTTTTTTGGGCGCACGTCAGGCACGTGCGTGCATGCACCCGACGGCTAGGCCCCCTAGCTATCCAGAGTGATTTTATCTCTCTTCCCCTTTTTAGATAAGGACGAATCTTGACCCTTTGATCTAAAACGATCTGACAGCCAGAATTTCTCCCCGCAACTATAAATAGAAAGGGTTGCTTGGGGTCTCAACACACAACATTTTTTGGAGAAAAAAATTTCTACTTGAGAGAAACTTACAAAAGGTTTGAGAGAAAAATTCTAGAGAGAGAAACACTTCTCTTCTCTATTTTCAAAACTTCAAGTAGCCTAAAATCCTTATTTTCTAGAAAAAGAAGGGTCATACTACACCATTTTCAACCAAAAAAGGGTCTTCACTACCACAAATGGATTGAGGCATAAGGGATCTTTTACCATCCTTGGAGTGTGGGCTAACTTCTAACCTAGATATTTTTGGTAAATCATATAATGCTTAAATTCATATAATGAATTTATTTTCTCTCAAAACATATCTTGATGTTGGTTGATTTATTTCTTAGTGATAATATCTAGGTCCATAAAATAATGGTGTAGTTTCCATTTTTGCATTTATGTAGTTTTAAGAAGTTTACTATATATATATTTATCTACATATAAGAAAAAACATGTTGATATCATCAATATATGCATGGCATAAAAAGGGTTCATATCATTTCATTTCATGGTGTATGTAAAATATCATCATCATGTTTTAGGTTATAAGGTAGTGTTGTATTTGTATGGAAATGTCACCTACACTGCTAAAACCTAATTTTCATGAGAAAAGCATGTTTATAAAAACATGTTAGTAAGAACATGAGGTTTAAATACCATGAATACTCCATAAAAATATTTGGAAATTTGTTCATCACTTTTGCACACAAATACACTTTTGGTCCATAACAATAAATGGGACATAAGAAAAAGTGTTTGCATGAAAAAACTACTTTTTGATCCATTAAAACAAATGGAATATAAAAACAAAGTAGTTTGTATAAAAATGCACTTTTTGATCCATAAAGATAAGTGAAATATAAAAATAAGTGTTTGCATAAAATACACTTTATGGTCCATAAGAATAAATGGGACATAAAAATAAAAGTATTTGTACGAAAAGCTACTTTTGATCCATAAAAACAAATAGGATATAAAAATAAAGTAGTTTGTGTAAAAATAACATGTGGGTTTCTATATAAAGTTGTTTTTGCTTTTGAATCATGATAATGTATGATTTGTTGCTTAAAGTTACTTTATTTACTAAAATGTCATCCTACATATACTTTATTGTCAAAAAGTGATGTTTGTGCTTAGTGGGCAAAATTTAGGGTTTTGTTGAAAAGTAATAAAAACCTTAGGTGTGAAATAACACTTTTGTCCCTAAATTCATAGAATACTCCATAAGCTTAAAAATAAGCTTTAGTGGGCCCACACCCCACTTTTTCTCATTCCTCGAATTTAAGGTTCGTAATAGGCATTATGGATCTTACATTTCAAGTTTGGGCCTTAGGCCCATTATCAATCTTGGGCTTCAAGAAGCCCACTTCCAATGAAGTTGGATATACTTCTACTTCACACAAAAAGGGTTTTACAGCCCACTTGTTCTATTATAGGCTTACAAATCCATTCTTTCCCAAACCCTAAAAACCTAATAGCTAAAAAAGTAACCCACTTCTTCTCTTATGGGCTTACAAACCCATTCTTTCCCAAACCCTAAAAACCTAATAGCTAAAAAAAGATAATCTTTCCTAGAATAAGATAAATCTAGGATAGGTTTGTTTGGCTTTAGATTAGGGGTGCATTAGAACTAAGTTGCCTGTTAATTTCGAGATTAGTGTAGGAATTCTTCTGAACTTGTTAAGTGAGACCACCAAAGACGGACATATAAGCTCGACATTCATGTCTACGCTGGGTCGATGGTCTTGCTCAAATGATTTTCAAAAGAGAAAAAACCAAATGATTTATAGATAACAAAAAATCGTTTGCATGCATTCTAGTACTAGAACTCCATAAAGAGAATAAGGAATTCTAGATAAGTTTAGAACTAAGTCATGCTTATTTCATGTATGATACACGTATGTCATGTTTTCAAAATCTATGGGCACACGTGAATTTGTCCTCACATACGCTTATACGCGCACGAGTCATTTTCTTACGCATATGATTAGAGAAACACGTGTATAATATTTTCAAAATCACTTTGGGCACGAGTACAATAACACACCCGTGCTATAAGACCTGCATTTTTCAAAAATTGCAACTTCCACATCTATACGGGTGTGCTTAAGAAATACACGTGTCCTGCATTGCTCGCTTGGAGGAAGAACTAAGTGTCCATTTTGATAGTGAACATGTGAGGATATACACACGTTTTACGATGTTTCGTACAAGTCTCGTCGACTATGCGAATTGCTTACAAACACATATAGAAGAGTAAATACGTGTATCTTTGTCTTGTACGAATAATAATATTCGTACAACATACTATTCGGTGCATGTACGAAATACTTCGCACGTGTTTTTTGATACGTACCTAATAATAGGCATTAGTATCAATTTTTGCCCTAGAAAACTTTATAAGCATGAAACATAGGCTTAGGGGGCTCAAACTTACATTTCCTATACACGCTCTTTTGTAGAATAATGATAGTCATATCAATCAATTCTCTAAAATATCCTTAGTTATGAAGTAAGGGCCGATCTCACGATAGGGCGATTGTCGGGTGCCTAATACCTTCCCGACCCGTACCTGGATTCCTTACCTCGAATCTCTGACCGCAGACAAGTATATGGATCATCGCCATGATTTCTTAAAAACTTAAAAATTAGGGTAATTTTTAAAACTTGGGTCCTGATTCCCCATAATCAGGTGGCGACTCCTACATCTTCACATATATACCCCATGTGCTAGAATTTTTGTTCGTCTTCCTCTTTTCTCGCCCTTTCTCTCGAAGGAGGTAGGAAGTGTGGGACCGGGTCAAAATTCACGGTTCCACACTTGTGTTTTTTGAAAAAGAGTGTCAAGTCATCAACCTATATTTTTGCTATACCTACTAAGCTTTGCTCACCCTACGTTTTTACCCCCCTGCAGGTACGAGAAGAAGAACACGAAGTGTCAATAGAGGACTTGAAAAGAAAGCAAAGAACTAGAAGTATGTACTACTCCGAGAACTAAGAAAGATGAAAATGATAGTTTCTAGATCACTGGGAATTTATGGGATCTTGATTTGTTTGCTCAGAATTATTTTAAATTGACAATGGTTTGATTTAACTATGATTACTTAGTTGAATTGACACAATTATGAATACTTATGACATGATTTGAATATAGTTAAATAACATGTTAGTTTGATCTATATAATGTTTTGATGTTTTCTTTGATGATGCATATGTTAAATCATTATTGTGTCTGTAGTAAAGTTATTCATTAGACTCTGAAGTAAAACCCTAGGAAGTTTCATCATATTCTGAGCCTAGGAAGGTGAATTTTAGACAACCTTAAGTTGGACCATGGTTGCTGAAAAATCTAGATTTTTTGCAATAGTCTGAGTTGAATGCAGTTTCTGTGAAAAACTGTAGAAAATTAGCTTCGGGTCAAAACATAAGCATTTTAGATCTATTTGTCTAGTTTCCAGAAAACTTGACACCATAGGAATCCAAATTTTGGTTAGGGAGAAAAGGCCTGAATTTCACCACTGATGCAATAACTCTGACAACAACTATTTCAATTAGTTTAGTCCTTAACCATTAATATTGAAGACCCTAAGAATTTAAAACTCAATTAGGGTAAGTAGTAGAGACTAAAGCCAGTGAGTTAAAGGTTTTACATGGCGTTCAACTATATATTAGGTAATCCTCTTTCACCCTCCGACCCCAAATTCCAATGATCTGACCCTAATTGAGTTTCAGTGATAGTTTGGTATCAGAGCTTAAGTTTTAGATTAGCTGGGACAATGAGTTGAGATTAAGTAATTAGATTGACTAGGCATATAGGAATAGTTTACCTGATACTAATTGATAGTTTGGTATCAGAGCACAAGTTCCAGATCAGATGGGCTTGTGATTAGAGTGTCCCAGTTTAGTATCTAAAACACATAAATTAGAATACCTGAGCTTGTGTAGATCCATAGGATTAGTACTTTCAAAGTTCCCTGATACCAAATTATAGTTTGGCATCAGAGCTTAGGTTCCAGATTAGCTAGAACTGTGAAGTGAATTAAGTAACCCGGCTTTGCATAATTTGTGTGTTTCTCTCAAATGATTGCATGCTTATGTATATCAGTTTAGAATATGCTAGTAAGATAAGAATGCATAATGGTAGTAACAATGTTTGAATATGCTATGCTTAAAATATGTCATGCTATCACATGATTGGGTGAATTATAATATGCTTGTGTGAACTATAACATGCTTGAGTGAACTATAATATGCTTTAGATTGAATAAGTTGTGTAATTGTATGGTTTGGCTTGTTTAACCATGAATGTATATTGTATGCCCACATGCTCTAGTATGCTGAATATATTATATGTCTGCATGTTAGGTAAAATTCCATAATAAGAAAATGTTTTATTCATAAAAATTGTATAAATATCATGATAGTATTGGTATATGAATATTTATACTTTAAAGCACGTTAGCATATAGAAAATGAATACCATATATATATGTATGTATGTTTAGAAATAATATTATAGGAAGATGATATAATATGAGTAGATGCATGGTAACTTCATGATAAAGCATGCTTGAATGATATTAATGTTATGACCTGTATGATTGTATGAGTGATATGATATGCTATAAAATGTAATGTTTGATGTTTGATATTGCATAACAAAGCATGATAGCATGATAAATGATTGTTTGAATAATGTGAATGTTTGAATAACATGATGTGATGCTTGTCTGTTTATATTTAACATTTTGGGGAGGGTATAGAAACTAAAATTGGACAAAAAAAAAGTATCAAGCCTAATAGAAACGTTAGGAGTTTTGCTAAATGACTTATGCAGAAGCCTAAGTTATGTAACATCTTTTATTAGGACACAATGGCAAGAAAGATCCTAACTGCACGTAAGACCACTTACGTTAGAAGAGCACCCAATGTTTCAGTAGAGGTTCAGAAAGAAGGACCAAGGGTTAAGGGAGAACCTTGGGATGATAAGAATTATGACCCAAGTGAAGATGAATGGATACCTATAGAGCAAGGGGACCCAGAAAGAGGACCCTTTGACTACAGTGATTCCGACTCTGGAGAAGGGCAAGTTGAAGGAAACTTAGCAATGATGCAGGAAGTAGGGCAATCCGTAGAAGAAACTATGTATAGAGATCCACCCCAAGTCTCGGAAGAAGAAGTCACCTCAAGAGAAATCATTGTTATAAAGTGACTCAAAGCAGGAAAATGAAGGGAACAACCGCGTCAGAGACCAACTTATCTTAGAAATCTTATATATATATAAGTTATTTTAGCAGCATTAGAATGTTTATTTTAAGAAATATAGTAGACCAAACTAGGGCAGTGAGACATGAACATTCGGAGATCATCGTAAGTTAAACCCCCCAAAAAAAGAGAGAGAGTATGGTATTGGTTTTCAAAAAAAAAAAGACTTAAATATTTTGAATATAATAGGCATCACTTAGAATCGGCCATAGAAGGAAGGCATCTTTAGGACTGATCACCCGTAGAAGATTCAACCACATGGGACAAGGATTGAGTGAATGATCATATTTGCCAAAGAACCCACAAGTCCCAGAGTTCTCACAAAGATTTCAGAAACAAAAGGGTAATAGTGAGAATTCAAGTATGATGATCGAAGAATGTAAGTGTCGATCTGCATAGGTACAACTTTGTTTTGAATTTCGGGATAAAATTCTTTTGAGGGGGTGATAGTGTAACACCCGAGATTTTTTCACTTAAACTTAAGCATGGGCTTAAGGCCCATGGAACCAAAGTAGGGCCAACGAGTGTTAGAAAGGTGTAAACCTAAGGAGAGAAACCAAAGAGTATCTGAAAAATAAGTTTTTTTGCCAAAAACCATCCACAATGCATGAGTGGTATACATGGAATGAATACAAGAGAAGAAATGAGTCTAGAAATGTTTTGCAAAATGAGTTTTGCATGAGAGTCTTGTATAAAAGTTTTTCAAGTGTTTTCAAAATGCTTTTTAAAACAAAACCAAATGTTTTCAAAATCTCTTTGAGAGAGATTAGGAGTTATTCGTTAGAAATGAGCCATAAAACCTTAGAAATAAACCTTCGGTTTGGAAAACAGGAGAAATGAAATGAAAACTAGAGTTATGATGAGTTACATTCAATGTAGGAACCAACTTATAACATAGAATAACCCAAACACATAAATCATTTCTAAGAGGTTCAAAAATATATGAATCCCATAAGTCACTTAGAAATGAAATGAACCTAGAAATTAACATTTCGGAGCTAGAAATGATAATGAACACTTAGAGAAAGAAACCTAGAAATGAAAATACTGGAATAAACCATTAAGATAGAATTATTTTGAAACATTACGGTTTCATTAGAAAAGAAATGAAAGTGAGAAATGAAAATAAAAATTAAATGAAAGTGAAAATGAAATGAGAGGTGGTGGATGGGAGTAATTAGTAAACTTGGACAAGGGGTGACCATGTAGTGGGACCCACTAACCAAAAATGTGGGCACAAGGGACTGCCTTATGCGCCACTTAATTAGAGAGTTTTGGTTTCCTAGAACTCTAAAACTTGTTAAATAAGTTAAACACCTAAATTTTAGTAATTTTTTAAAAATTGGATACTTACTAATTTAAAGATAATTGCTAGTATATCCTTTTTAGATAAAGATAAATAATAAACCTTGATGAACAAGGAATAAATATAAGCCATTAGATTAAACTTATGTAACAGTTACTAAATCCTAGCCATTAAAATAGTTTTCAAAACCTAAAACATCTAGGTTTCCTTAATTATCTAAAAGTTGTAGTATTTAATGTGAACCATTAGATGGTTAAGGAATTTAATCCTAACCATCTAAAATAATTAAAACACTTATCCTCTAATGCTAAAATTGGCCCAAATATATATGTATGTTATATTCGTTAGTTTAAATAAAAAAATAAAAGAGATAATAAAGGAGTTTGGGATAGAATTTGTTTAGGACGAAGATAGGATTAGAGATAGGATAAGATAAGGTTTCAGAAACCTTTTAGGGGTGGGATTAGGGAGGTTGAACCCTATATAAAGGGCCTGGCTGAATTCCCTCTCTCGCACACTAGCCCTTTCAACTTCAAAAAAAAAAAGAAGAAGAAGAAGAAAACCCAACCCCCCC
>MVGT01003734.1:39024-66977 GCA_002174775.1 Macleaya cordata
CCCCCCAGCCGATTTTTCTCTCTCTCTCTCTCTTAATCTTTTCTCATCAAGTTTGAAGAAGAATAAATCCTGCAAGTTTTTGAAGAAAGCTTGGAGTTCTCAATGCTAGAGAAGCTAGTCAAAGCCTCGTGGAATTAAACAAAAAAGGTAGGGAGAACCACTATCCTAAAATTATGTTTTTTAAAATTCCACATTTTCTTATCTAGTTAGTTGCATGGTTTCAAACTTAAGAGAGGTATATGATGTACTCCGTTAGAGAGGAATCATGTGAGAGGTGAAGTCGTGATATAAAATATATCTAATCATCAGTTTGTCCTAGTGGATGTTGTTTTGTCTTAATTAATGTTGTATATGCCCTAGTGGCATCTCCACAAGAGAGTTTTATCCGGATCCGTCCAAAAGAGACGGGGGTTAGCGACCGTAATAGCCATTGGTAGGTTGCCGCAACTGCCCTGACAAAAAGTGGAATGATTTAATAATTAATATATATAATAATTTGGGAATATAGGTTGCTGCACACATTATTATAGATAGTTGAATCATGTTTATCTCTTTATAGTTGTTGATCTTTCAAAAATAAACCCGTTTTCGATGGCTGACACCAAAGTCGATTTCAAAAGTATTTTCAAAAGGGTATTTGAGAGTTCAAACTTAGATGGTTGAATAGGTTTTGAAAAACAAGAGTGTATATAAGAGGATTTCAAAGATGGTTACAAAGAGGCATTGTTTGGATGAGGTTTTTTGTGGCAAAAGGGCTTGTGATTTTCCGAAAAAGGGTGTTAAGTCATCAACGTATATTTTGATTGTACCTACTGAGCTTTATTCACCCTACGTTTTTACCCCATACAGATACGAGAAGAAGAAGAACCAAGTGTCATTAGAGGACTTAAAAATAAAGCAAAGAACTAGAAGTACGTACTACTCCGAGAACTGAGAAAGATGAAGATGATAGTTTCTAGATCACTGGGAATTTATGGCATCTTGATTTGTTTGCTTTGAATTGTTTTAAATTGACAATGGTTTGATTTAACTATGATTAGTTAGTTAAATTGACACAATTATGAATACTTATGACATGATTTGAATATAGTTAAATAATATGTTAGTTTGATCTATATAATATTTTGATGTTTTCTTTGATGACGCACAGGTTAAATCATTACCTTGTCTTTAGTAAAGTTATTCATTAAACTCTTAAGTAAAACCTTAATAAGTTTCATCATATCCCGAACCTAGGAAGGTGATTTTTAGACTACTTGAAGTTGGAGCATGGTTGCAGGAAAATCCAGATTTTTTGCAATGGTCTGAGTTGAAAATGCAGTTTCTATGTAAAATCATAGAATTAGCTTCGGGTCAAAACATAAGAGTTTTAGATATATTTGTCTATTTTCCAGATAACTTAACCCTATAGGAATCCGAATTTTGGTTAGGGAGAAAAGGCCTAAAGTTCGCTACTAATGCAATAACTCTGACATCAACTATTTCAATTAGTTTAGTCCTTAACCATTAATATTGAAGACCCTAATAATTTAAAACTCAATTAGGGTAATTAGTAGAGACTAAAACCAGTGAATAAAGTTTTACATGGCGTTCAACTAAGTATTAGGTAATCCCCCCCAATTCACGCTCCGAAGCCTGGGTCTTGGATTTGACTCGAAAAGTAGGTCGGACCATTGGAATCTGGGGTCGGGGTGTGACACGTGCCGATGATGCGTCCTTATTTGAAGGAGCGTCAGAGGATGATGGTTAACGAATCGTACAGGTTTTGTAAGTGAAACCTCCTCGTGAGCAGAGTTACCTCGTTTCTCTCTTTACCTGGAAGGAGTTTTAAAAAGAGATTGATTTAACGAATCGTTCCAGTTTTGTAAAAGAAACCTCCTCGTGAGTGGAACTTTGGTGTTTCTCTCCTTATTGGAAGGAGTTTTGAATATATTGACGAGTTGTGCTGATTTTGCCTGAATTTTCCACGAATTGATTATGATATCAATTGTAGAGTATTCTCTCATTTTGAATTGGGAATATTTGCCATCCCGAACACTATCTAATATTATGTAGCGTACTATAGAGTCAAGCTAGAACGCATGCTCCCTCAAAGATATGCTACATTTATACTACTTTGACGATAACAACGAGTTTTTGTTTTGAAGGTTAACTAATTATTGCTTTTTGAAAAGAATTACAATGCTTGAACGCACTATCTTTGAATAATAAATCGTAAAGAGTTTAAAAGTATTGAGTATATACCTGAGCTCTTCCTAGATTTGACCAGAGATTTGGGCAGAGGTTCATTACAATTTCTCTTATCGACACATCATCATATCCAGTTGAGATCAATATACTAGTTGTTGCTTGGTTCATCATGGCTAGTTCTCTGCCATCTTCTGCAAGCAAGGATAAGGTCATTTTTTTAGTCTGAATAGGCCATAACCTTAGTACTTCCTTCTGAGAGATGTTGGTTGGACCTAGGGTGACAATTTCTGGCTGACTTGTCTATCCCACCTTGTGCATGTTGTTATGCTGGTTCTGGATGAACTTTATCAGATCTAAAATTTCTTTACATTCGATGTAATAAACATCTTGATTGTCATCAGATCGATGCAAAGGAAGAGGATTGTTTTCAATGTTCAGCTTCCTGTTAGGCACACATACTCCCAGAATGTTGATTTTTTTGTCTTCCAATAAGTTCTGAACCAAGTTCTTTAGCAACCTACAAGTATCTGTAGCATGTCCTGCAACTTGGTGAAAGTCATAGTGTTCTTTTGGATTGTACCACGGGGGAAATGGTTCCTCCATAGGTCGAGGATCTCTAAGCTAAATCATCCCTGTCTCAACCAGTTTCGAAAGTAATTCAGTCAGTGTACGGGGTAACTTGAAGTACTCCCTTGGATTATGTTGCTTCTTTGCTTGATACTAATTTCGATTCAGCCCTTGCTGCCGATTATGTACCTTGGCTTGGTTGTTGGTAGGACCAGGCCTTGATTGTGGAGCATTGATGAAGTTAACTTGCTCTTTTCCATATCTTTTATACCTACCATCCCCAATAGTATTGGATGCGGCTTTTGCTCTATTTTTTATGGCATCCTTGATTTGCGTACCTGTTTGTACTAGCTCAAACAATTACTTGTGTGCTACAAGACTCAGCGACCAGCTATACCCCTGATTGACATTCTTTAGTATGATAACGATTTGCTCCTCTTCTGAAGGTTAATCGATCATCAGTTTGCATTTGGCTTTCCACCTTGCAATGAAATCGGTGAAGGATTCGCAGTTTCCCTGTGTCAGAGATTCCATCAAGTCTGAACTTTGGGTGTGTAACACCTCGACCTCGGACTCCCAATGGTCCGACCCACCTTTCGAGTCGAATCCACGACCCAAGCCTCGGAGCATTACTGGGTGAAAAAGGGATTACCTAATACTTAGTTGAACACTATGTAAAGCCTATAATTATCTGGGTTTAGTCTCTGGTAATCTCCCTATTTGAGCGTAAACACTTAAGTCCTCAATCCTAATGGTTAAGGACCAAACTATTTGAAATAGTTGCTATCAGAGTTAATGCATCAGTGGCGAATATCAGGCTATTATTCCCTAATCAAAATTCAGAATGCTATGAGATTAGGTTTTCTGGAAACTAGAGAAATAGACCTAAAACTTCTATGCCTTGACGCGAAACTAGTTCACTACGGTTTTACACAGAAACTGCATTGAACTCAGACTATTGCAGGATTTTTGGATTTTTCGGCAACCATGGTCCAACTTAAGATAGTCTAAAAGTCAACTTCCTAGTTTCGGAATGTTATGAAACTTCCTAGGGTTTTACTTCAGAGTCTAACAAACAATATTGCAGCAGACATAACATCCATTTAATATATGCATGAAAATAAAAACATTAAATCATACCTTATATGTCATAATAAATTAAAACTATTATTCTATTGAATTCTTTCAAACCATATCATAGCTATTCATCATCATCATGGTTTAAAATTCAATCCAACTAATCAAAAACATTTTTATTGAAATCAAAACAAAACATATAAAGCAAAAAGGTCAAATATCCCATATCACATGTGACCTAAATCTATCTTTATCAGTCTCAAGTTCTTGGCACATACTTCTATTTCTTCACTTTCTTTTCAAGTTCTCTAATGAAACTTCATGTCCTTCTTCTTGTTCCTGTAAGGGGGTAAAAAAGTAGGGAGTGCAAAAGCTCAGTAGGTACACAACCAAAACATAAGTTGATGACTTGACACCTTTTTCGGAAAACCACAAGCTTTTTGCCATGAAATCCTTAACCTTAGTCACATTGACATACGGTTATTCCAACTAATAACCGTAAGGATTTTAGACTTTCAGTGGGTTCACCTTTCAAGGTTCTCTTCACATTTTGTGACATCATCACATGCATACACACTTAGCTCATTGTTTTGATGGATAGTGTGTTCAATCCCACTTGAATTTTCTCAGTTTATACTTAGATATCCTTTTGAAATCCAGTTGTTATGATGCCCTGATAATCTTGTATAAAATTCTCATCTTAATGATTGTGTTTCAATAATTGGATCATGTTCTTTGTTCATTTCTTAGTTGGGTTTAAATCTAGACAAGTGCATTCGTGTGTAGGCGCTTTTCTTGAATGTGTTTTTGTCGATTTAGTGATTTCATTTTGAAAATCTTTGGGTGATTTGACTTAGGGGGAGTTTGTCGAGTTAAAAAGGTGTTTTTAAAAGTGTGTTAAAAAATTTCCCAGCTGGAATCAATGCCAAATCTCATGTGTATCGATACCAAGGTCGCCTGTTTTACCTGTGCCCGAAACCCATCCGGTATCGATACCTGCATAGGGTGGTATCGATACTAGGCTCACTTGTTTTCACTCTTAAAGGTAGTATCGATACCAACTCTTCATGGTATCGATACCCCTATTTTTGGCGTCTTTTCTGCCCCAATTTTTGCGTGATTTCAGACCCTTTTATATGGTTGTATCGATTCTTTCTTCATTATCACTTGTATACTTAGGGTTTTGAGAGAGGGAATGGTTTCTTTAAGGTTTCCCTCAAGATCTTCATCTTCTTCCTTGATTTTGGGGCGGTTTTCTTTCGATCTTCTCCAAATCTCTTCGTGGAACCTCGATCTAGGGTAAGTTCTTCCTTTTTCTCGACTTTTTGTTGGTGAATCTCTTGTGTATGCACTAGATCTCGTTTGTCTTCCTTGAAGTTGTAATTTGTGCCCTAAATTTTATTTTCCTCTCTATGAGTGTGGATTGTGTGCCTATTTTTCTTGTTTATCTTTCATCTTGTTGTTTCCTCTTATTTTTGAGTCCTTATGGCCGGTGGTAATAAGAAAAAGGCTCCAGCCTCCTCCACCTCCACCGACCCTCGTGGAAAGGGTGTGGCTTCTCAATGGTCTCCCACTATTTGCCATGTGATCAGAGAAAAATTCTTCTCTGAAAATTGTTTGAATCGATATAATAAATCATATTCTAAGAGTTCTCTCATTGTATCGTCATGGTTTTACTCTATTCGTGAGAGTCTGCATATTTGTTATAGTCTCTATCTTCTGGATGGCAAGGGTACTGCCTATCCTAGGCTTGTCTGTCTTTTTTATACCATTATGCATGATGCCGATATTGTAGGACTTTCCTTTAAAACCTATGTATTGGGTAAGGTGATCACTATTACTCCAGATGTGATTTATGAGATTTGCTCAATCAATCCCATTGCTGATCCTATTGTGTTTCCCTCTCCGAGTAATCGTGAAGAACCCTTTGTTCCTTCACTTAATGATATTTCTATAGCTCTTATGGGTGTGGTTCATCTTCGAACTCCCAACAAGAAGTTTCTGCTGAATAGTGTTTATTTTCACTGGCGTCTTCTTGCAATCGTTTTTACCTACAACTTGTATCCCACAGGCAGAAATAAGAGCCATATCACTCCTCTCATGGTCGAATTTATGTTCCATATGATTAAGCATTCTAGGTTGATTTTGTTCATTTCATCATTCGCCAAATGATCCTTCTTTCAGAAGCCAAAGGTAATCGGTCCCTCATTTTTCCCCAAACTGATTGGTCGCATCCTCGACTACTTTGGTCTAGTTATCCCTGCCTCTGAACCAATTCAGAAGGCCAAACACGACATTAATGACTCCATTATGAGCAAAAGTCACTCTTATCTCGACCCAAGTGCTCTTGCTCCTCCACCAGCTCCTTCATCTTCAGAACAGGCAACAGCCAATGCTTGCCAAGCTTGGGAGCAACCGATTATGGACACCCTCCTTCAACTTCAAGAGTGCTCTATGAACATGCAACAGTGCAATGTCGATTTCCACCGGATGATGGGGCAGGCGGTACCGATCCTCAATCACTATGAAGCAGCGAACAATCTTCCGCTTGTTGATCTTCCCTCTGGTTCCTTCACTATGCCTGATTAGGATGAAGATGAGGACGATGGTAATGATGAGGGTGATGACGATGAGATGGATGAAAGAGATGAAGATTAGACTAGGACACTCTCTGATCCAATTGTGTTTAGTTTCTTTCATTTCTGTTTCAACTAGCTATCTTAAGCTTTGTTTTTAGATACTCATGCTTTCTATTTCCTTCAGTTCATAATGCTTAGCCTTGACTTGTTTTACTTGAATGACTGTGGTTTAGTTTAAATGCATGATATCTTTCTTGCCTCAAGTAGTTCATTATATATTTGAATTCCCTCTTTTGTGGCATTGTTGTCCTCCCGTCCTGTGCATCCTCTCTCTCCCTTCGGCCTTTGTCGCGATTTCATTTCAAAAAGGGGGAGAATGGTTTATAGGGGAGTTGCATAAGATAGGGGAGTTTCACGAGTTTCACAAAACTCAAGCATATATGTGGTTTGGATATATATTATGATGCCTTGATGATTCTCGTGTGATTTTGCAGAATTTCCCTTGCTTTTTGGTTAATGTTAGTTTGGGAAGGTTTTGCATTTTTATTGAGTCCAATGTAAGAAAACTCGTGTTGTAATGTCTTTTTGGAATTTTTTATGTATGTGGTTTTGTCATAAAATTGACAAAGCGGGGGATTGAAAGGTCCCTTGGGTTTATCAATGTTCATGATAGAACAATGAACTCAAATTGTAGTCCTTGCTTGAGTTAGTGTTTAGGGGTTCCCTCCGTGCAAACTCACACATCATCGAGAATCGAAGACAAAACACTCGTTCGAACTCAACCTCGCCACTGGAACACACTATGCATTGGTAAGTGTCTTATTGACCTCCATAGCTGGTTAGAGTTGTATTAGGACTTAGTGGCATTAGCTAGGATGCATGTAGATATCTTAGAAAAGGTCAAAAATATCATCCTATGCATTTTTCCAGGATGATATCGATACCCCCTGAAGGGAGTATCGATACTACCCTAACCTGTAGTTACAGGCTAGGCCAATATTGATACTGACCAGGTGGAGTATCTATACCACACTGCTAGTATCGATACTCCTCCTGTCAGTATCGATACTATGTACGGGCATTTTTCAGTACGAGAAATCTGAATTTTGTCTCTCGCATTTCTTGCCCGAGCCACGTGCATATGGAATCTTTTGGGCTAAAACTTAGGGTTTTGCTCCTTCCATATAAATAGAATAATGCTAGGTTATTTATTGCTATCTAGCTTGGTTTTATGAGAGAGTTTCCTAGAGAGAAAAGCTTGGCAGCCATCATCTCCTACACTCTAGGGTTTCTAAGTTTCTAATGAGAGAGCTCACCATCTTCATGGGTGTTGCTTTAGAGTTACTCTCTTAAGGTTTTCATCATAGCTAGTCTTTAGAGCATACCTCTAGCATGAGAGCCCATTTATGTTGAAGAAATCCCATCCTTTAAATACACCTTTGTCACTGGTGGAGTTCTGGTGAGCTAGCGACTTAACGGAGGTCAAGTGAAGCCTTGAGGATTCAAGCGTACGAGTACGGGACTTGGAGGACTCCGAGTTGGAGACACACAACACCATTCAAGAGGCGGTTCGTGGATTCAAACAGTGGAGAAAGACCGATCGAGTTTGCGCGAGGGAGTCGTGTCGTCGATGTATATCGGTTGTAAGAATTTCTCACAACTCTTAGTGGTTTTTTTGGACTTAGTCCGGGGATTTTTTCCGTGAAGTTTTTCCCGTCAACAAAAATCATTTGTGTACTTATGTGAATGATTTTTGAACAAGATTGAAATATTCGTCACCCCAATTTCTGCTATGTGAAAATCGAATAAGTCGATACTTGTTAGTTTCAATATCTATAATTGATTGTGAATTTTAATTTGGGTAGTAATTAATCCCCCTTCCTTCTTAACCTAGATTGTGTTAGTTAGCTAACCTAGACCCTAGGTTTTTCAATTTTGGTCTGACATATAGCTTACGGAGTCCCCTTCTGCCACAAAATTCAGTGCACTCTTTAAAGTATCAAGAAAGAAGACCAATTTTGTCTGTGATATTAGACAATATGATGAGGAAGGTAGACTGGAGTGGAACCTAGACCTGCCTCGAAGGCTAGGAGATGTGGAAGCCAATGAGTTCTCTCAATTACAGGAGTTGCTGAATGTTTATGTCCGAAACGATGGGGAGGATCTCAGATCATGGAGATGGGAAAAAAAGGGGCATTTTAGTGTCAAATCATGTTATGATGCAATCCACGTGGGAGGATCAGCGACATTCTCCCGCACTAACATTTGGCACAAGGTTCTACAAAAATTTCATTCTTCATCTCGTTAGTCTACCACAATGCTGCTCCAACTCAAGATAATCTTATTAAAAAAGGGATGATTATAGTTAATCAGTCCTTTCTATGTTGTAACGCAGAGGAGACAGTTGACCACTTGCTTTTACATTGTCCTCTCTCTAGGGAGGTATGGGGCTTTTTTCTTGAAGAATTTGAGCTAAACTGGGTCTTCCATCATCATGTTAAGCAAGTGTTCGACGAAGGTCTCACTAATATGTTCTCAGCCCAAGGCCCTTTGGAGATTTCTCCCTTTTGCTATTTGCTGGATAATGTGGAGAGAACGGAACGATAGATGCTTTAAAGATCAGGAGAAAGATTTTGAGAAGTTAATTCTTGAAGTCAAGGCAATTCTGCTCTACTGGTTAGGACCATCCAAGGTGTTGAGGGGTACTCGATTTGAAGGCCTTCTTTTTAGGTGGGAGAGTGTGGTTACCAAGCATAGTCGGTAAGTCTCGCCCTTATGGGTTCTGCAATTCTATATCAGAATTGCATGTAATTCTCTACTCCTTATATGAATGAATCTCTATTTTTACAGATCAAATATATATATATATATATATATATATAGAATGGAAAAAAAAAAAAAAGAATGTGAATAAATTATATAGACTTCACGTAAAAGCAGGAATGTCTCTTCTCTTTATAATAGTACGAGTATAAGTGATGTGCCCTGGAAGTGTTCCTTATACTATGAACCTTTTAAATATATGAGAGATATGAGTTTTTCATTTTTTTGGGTAATTTTGGTTGGGAAAATGTAAAAGAGAGATATGATTAGTTCTTTTTCTTTTTTAAGAAAAATTGGGATTGCTTTTTTTCATTTGTTCCAACGAATGATGGCGCCTATATTTTGTTCAATTTGTTCCATTTCCAAGCGAAAAAAAAAGGTCTAGGTGAAACATATAGCCCGGTCCATATATAATTTACCCGTATTCATAATCTCCAAGATTGTGCATAGTTCTCCTACACTTTTGTGTTTGAACCTAGGGTGTGTTAAAACGAGCATTTTATTTGTATGCACATACTCAATATACGTATAATTTGTGCCATTACCTTCAAAATGATTGTTTGGTAGTTTCTTGCATTAAATGATAAATGGGAAGGGATATTTGACCCAGGGGCTTAAATGCCTTTATTAAACTTCTGCATTTTTATGTTCCATATGAGATGATCCAAGGGTTTCCTAGTTCGGATAGGGGACTCCCCAGATAGGGGGCTCTCCCAAATTTTCCAAAATGATTAGAGAAGGGGTGATTTTACTTTGGGGGGAAGACTCTCATTTTTCTCTTTTAAACCCCACCAAAAATAATTACACCCCACTATTTCCACTATCTCCCTACCCCCACCCACACCACCACCTCCACTACCACGCCAACCTTGTCGCCGCCACCACCACCATTTCACCTCTTGCACCTCCACCTCCACCACCAATGTATAAGAGAGAGAAGATAAAGATAGAAAGAACAAAAAAATTTAAGAGAGATCGTGAATAGAGAAAGAGGAAAGAGCGAAATCGAGAGAGAAATTAGAGAGAACAGAGAGAGGGGGAAGGGAGAGAATGAGAGACGAAAAAGAGATATTGAGAGAGAAAGTAGAGAAAAGAGATAACAAAGAAGTAGTGGTGATGATGGCGGCAGGTGGTGGTGGCAGTGGCAGTGGTGGTGATGATGGCAGCGGGTGGTGGTGGCCGTGGCAGTGGTAATGATGGCGTTGTGGTGGAGGTTGTGGCAGTGATGGTGGTGGCGGTGGCAATGGATTGTGGTGGTGGAGGTGATGGCGGTTGTGGCGGTTTGGTGGTGGAAGGTTGTTAGGGTTTTCGCGATTTGGTTGCTTTGGGAGAGGGGGTTTCTTAGAAAAAACACAAATGAGGGGAAGGTTTAAATTTAGGGTTAAAAGCCCAATTTTTGAGCGGCCTTTCATTATATGTGCTTTGGTTGTGGTCGTAGGAGTGCAATATCATTACAGAAATTTGTAATGGTGCAATATCATTACATAAATTAGTAATGGTGCCCCACATGAACTTCATAAAATAGGATGTGAATAATTTATAAGTCTTAAATATGGCTACGAATATACACACCCTATTTCACCAAATTCATGTGGAGAGCCACTTACATAAATTAGTAATGGTGCCCCACATGAACTTCATGAAATAGGATGTGAATAATTTATAAGTCTTAAAAATGGTTACGAATATACACACCCTATTTCACCAAATTCATGTGGAGAGCCACTATAAAGGATGATGCTAGAGCTATAACAAAGTCTTCAGCAGGTTGTACATGAAGGTGCATTCATGGTGAGTTCTTATCATTTTAAAATTAGTGCGATTTATAAGGGTGTGTAGGATTCACATATTCACCGTCGGATTCACTTTGTTGTATAGATTATGTACACCCTGCTATGTAATGATTACACTTCTACAACCCTAACCAAGACAGATGCATGATGTAATTGTTATGAATTCTAGTAAAAGAGCACTTCTACACTCACCTGCGATTCTAATCTACTAAATTTATCCGTTGATGTGTCACCAATTAAATTTAGAGAGAGAAGAGAAATGAAGGTCCCACTTTATTCACTTAACTTTCTCTCTAAACCTAATTTGTTCTACATGAAAGGATAAATTTAGTGGGTAGAATCAAAGGTGAGTTTAAAATTTTTTTCACTCCATACATACATCGTACTACAGGCACCCCGGATTTGCACACAAAATCATACCCAAGGTCTAATTTGGGTCTAATTTGAGTCTAACTTGGTGTAACGTGGGTCTAATTTTAGTCTAATTTGAATAAAATAATCAAAGGTGCAAATCCATGGTGCTTTAGCATTTTCCTTGCATATCAGACTTAATGAGCATACGAGCATGTGAAGCCCAAGTTGAAAATAAAAACAAAAGCATGAAGAAAGAGTGTCGGATAATTTGGGAACAAAGGATTAAATGCAAAAAACATGACATGAAAGTACAGAAATGAATGTGGTTCCATATGGGTCTTCATAAAATCACAACTGTATTAATAATATTAACACTATTATTATTCATTCATCTTTTATCAAATGAATTGTAAAAAAAAAAAAAAAGTAAAACCCTAACTGATTAACAATGTTTTCACACAAACAAATCACATAATAATCACAAAATAAAAAAATAAAAAAAACAATACAAACTCAGCTTTGTACTCACTTATTAACGAGTTGTTAGGGCTTGATGAGACATTCTAGCCGAGTGAGACCTAGCAAATGGTAGCTTACCGGATGCCCTACCTACATGCATTGAACTCATCTCAGAAAGCCTCGACATTGCCGGGTTAATCCGACCCGATTCAATCGCGAATTGTCCGCTGACATGACGTTGCTCGGCTGGCACACTCTTCACTGGGTGCGGTCCGACACTAACCGCCTTCTCGCATCGACAACTCAACAATCCGTTCCCTTTACGTTTACTAGTAGTGCCCGTGCCGTTGCTCATTGTCACCTTCTTGGTATCATGATTCATGAACCTAACATCCTCATAATCCGACCCTGCCGCTATTGAGAAGTTTGTGATGCTTCCTCGATCGAATCCTTCCGCGGTAGTCACACTCCAATCAATGCTCACTTCGCTTGGTTCATAACACTCTGTTGGTGCTATTGACGGTGTCGTTGTCTCATCAAGACTACGGCGAAAATGTGTAAACCCACCACCACTTCCACCATATCGTCTACCTTCAAAACTTGAGATCTCGTCGAGGGAATCCCTTCGGCGATACATCGGGTACATTGTTGATTGAGTCGAGAAGCTCTCAATCTCAAACAAGTCCGAACTTGCATCACTTACGACATCATCATCAGTAGGTCGGATTTTTGGACTCGCCGGAAAAGTGAAACTCCGGCGATCACTGTCCTCGGGAAATGACATCAATACTCGACGTTGAAGATCCGTTGACTTCCTTACAGTTGACTCATCCGTTGGCCGAAAGACCTCTAACGATTCCCGAGGCGGATCTTCGAGTTGACTCACTACTGGTTTTCCACCATTCAGAAGGACTTTTGTGGCAGCTGCAGGAGGATTTAATATGGGAAATGAAAAGGCACCACCAGTATCAGTAGTGAAGGACCTGCCGGAGGGAACTACACGACGACCAATCTCCGTCGGAAAATGATTTTCCGGCGAGAACCCAGCGGAGTCCCGGACCGTAGCTACTTCTTGCTCTTTCACCCAATTAGTACCAGTCAATGATTTCATCAGTTTGGGTCTTTCATCAATCCCAAGTTTTTTATCAAAGTCCATTGTTGCTTTAACAAGAACAGCTTCCCCTGCAACAAAGTTCTGTTTCTTGGGATTTAAAGAGCTGTTAGGACTAGAATTGTTGAGATTAAAAACTGGGGTTTTGGGTTCTGAGAATTTCTCATCAACTTGAACTGATTTCTTACCAGAGCAAGGGCATTTTCGCCCGAAGAACCATTTGGTTGAAGAAGAAGAAGAAGAAGTAGATGAAGGAGACCCTTTTTTCTTCTTCTCATCTAAACCAAGATTTTTCATTGAAACTGCAATTGAACCAGGAGGATTTGAAAGAAGACCAGACTGACTATTCCAACTAGCTTCAGATGAAGCTGTTGGGGTTGCATGAAAAGATCCAGTTCTGTAATTCCTTCCATAACCATCAACAGATGAGACAGAAGATAATCTTGGAATAGTTGGAATATCACATCTATCGATGATTCGAGCAAGGTTTAAACTCACAGAAGAAGCCTTTTTGTTTTCTTTCTGATCTTGAATTTCGTTGAAGTATCGCTCAGCTTCGAAGATACTGATCTCAGAGTCGTCGATTCCTCGGCAATTACGGCCAATTCGGTCTGGTTTCGGTTCTTCTGGACGTAGATATGCGGAGAAAGAGGCGTCTCTGAGTTGGGGTTTTGGTGGAATTGAGTTTCCTTTGAAGATGGGTCTTTGAGATAAGCTGCCATTTGTGGTTGCAGCTACCACTGTAAACCTTTCCATCTCTCTCTTTCTCTCTCTCTCTAGAATCTATGTGTGTGTGGACTGTGTAGTAAGAAGAAGAAAATAGAGTAGTACTCTGTCTGAGTAAAGATTTCTAAGAAAATAACGACTGAACAGCTTCCTGAAATTCCTTAGCTTCAGTGGTATATGTATAGGTAGGTAAAGAATTAATTGGGTATCCTATGCTCCTGGGAGTTGGTTTCCAAATTCAACTCCTTGAGACAATTTACAGACTAGTAGAAAGCAGATAACTGATGGATCGCATCTTGTTTGGTTGTTAAGTATGGGTCCTGATCGAAACCCCCCTCTGGTATTATAATTGGTTCTGGTTCTGGGTACTTTGGTATAATGATGGAACCAGAAGTCAACTTACTTTGAACCAATTTAGGAATGAAAAATGCTATTTGTACACAAAGGATGACATAAATCATGACAATCTGATGTGTCATCTCATATGATGGTATTTTGAACAGGAAAATGCTAGACTTGTACAACAATCCCTACGGAAAAACTTACATAAGAGGAATCCAACGATGGTGTGTATTCCGCACACTCTCTAATTGCATCTGTCCCAAAGTGTTATGCGTTCACCGGAGATTGTGCCTATGTAGGAACTTCAGTATGTTTTCCAGTAAGTCTAGCATAACCCTTTTGAATATATCATGTGATAAATTGAAAGAGTATATAACATGACATCAGATTGAAGTCTAGCATGACATCAGACTGGGTACATGTAATTCTTTTTCGTATTATCTTTGGCCAGTCTCCTAAAAAAAAATTGATTTTTAGACAGAACAAGAACAAAGCATCAGAGTAACAATCAGAACTAGAACTTGTTGGGTTTAGTGGCTCGTTTTGCGCATAGGATGATGATGGGGGAACATGGCCGCAGGTCCATGGCCGCGCACCGTGGGCCTATAGCCGCTGGCCGCTGAGACATGGTCGTTGGCCGTTGGCCGCTGTTCGCGGGGCGCTGGCCTGAGCAACCCCGAGGCCGCCGGCCATGGGCCTCAACGCCAAATTTGGTGTTGATCATATTTTGGGACGCTAGCCCATCTCTAGGCCGCTAGTCCCGTTTTGGCCACGGATTGTTCTAGATCCTCCTATGGCGGTTTGGTAAGAATTACTGTGCAAGTTGAAGACCCCAAGTTGTAAAAGGTTTAATAGTCAGGTTTTCTAATTTGGTCGGGTTACTAATTTCGTGGGTATTTGCAGTCTATATATACTACGAAATTAGGCCATTGTTTGTATCCTTGGAAATCCATAGGGATCCATCAATACCACTCAGTTGCATATTGAGAGTGTGTCGAGATATAGGAGTGAGGGGTTAGCTGCTTAATAGTGCTATGTATTTATACTCTGATCATTGAATAAAGTATTGGATCGTTGCTGCCCGTGGACGTAGGCAATCTAGCCGAAGCACGTAAATTTTTGTATTCTTTGTTTTTATGGTTCTGCTGTGTTTATAGTTTTTTGAATCAGATCTGTGTAGTCGATCCTTGGGCTAGTGCACAAAGTCGAATCTGGTGTTTGTGCACCACAAACTGGTATCAGAGTTGTGGTTGGAGCCGAGGTTGTTGTAGCCAGTAACTTAGGGCTTATTTACAAAAGATTGACTGGGGGTACTTGGCCGGGGGTATTTGGCCGGGGGTATTTGGCTGGGGAGACTTGGCCGCCGGTCACTTTTTGGAGAAAATCAAATTTGAAATGTATTGAAGAAGAAGATGTCGCCAAAACATCAGTTGTAAACACAATGTTTGAAGTTGAGAAGTTCGATGGCACGAACAACATTGGCACGTGTCAGCATGAAGTTTGAGGTATTCTAAGTCAGCTTGACTTAGAAATCGTATTGAAGGAAAAACCTTCAAATTTGGAGCAGAGGGACTGGCAAAGCCCTAATAGCCAGTCTTGTAACATAAGTAGAGTGCACCCCACGAAGGATCAGAAGTACTATTTACGGATAAAAACCTTAGCCATAGACCTGAGGTGGAAGTAGGAGATGAGTTCATGATGCAGAGCATAGAGAATTGAATCATCCAGAAGCAAAGACAACAGTCTCAATCGTCACCCAGGTATTGTCGTGTTTAAGTATCTTTATTATTACAACAAGATATTTGTCGTTTTGTTTAATCTTGATGTAATAATTAAGGATGAGTTTGAGGCGTAATGCCTATTGACTTCACTTCCCGATTTGTATGAGAATTTTTACCACGAAGTTGTTGGATGGTAAAATTCGATGTTGGATCAAGCAGTAGTTGCACTGATCAATTTGCAAGCGCCGAAAGAAAGATGTGCAGGTTTGTATAAAATTTTGACATCATAAGGTTCGACAGTTAGGGGATAGTCTGACATAAAAAAATCAGGCAGATTTCAGTCAAAGTTGAGAGGAAGATCAGAAATAGAAGATTCCAGCGAAAGTTGAATGTCCAAAGTTGAAGAACGAGGACGAGTTGGATTCAGATATAAACATAGTTCAATCTGGATTAGGAGATGATAATTTTAACATTGAATATATACCTACTGTTATTGCATTAGAATCTGCACTTGTTAGTCATTGTGATAAGTAGGCTCTGGATTTGGGATGTTCTTATCAAATGTGTCCCGACAGGAAAATTATTTTCAGCTTTACGAAGTTGAAAAGTGTTGTACTCTTGTTAGGCAACATTAATGCCTGCAAGACAGATGGGATAGCAAAGATCTGTTTGAAGTTAAAAGATAAAATAGTACGTATGTTGAACATTCTCTGGTACATATCGGAGTTGAAGATGAATCACATCTCATTGGAAGTGCTAGATTATAAAGACTGCAAGATCACTTTGAAGATCAGAGTATTGAAAGTTGACTTCGATGCAGTAGTGTTCAAGGAAGGAGTGAAATTGGGTAATCTGTATCTCGTGCATAGAAATACGATTACAGGTGCAGTAGCAGTTTCTGGTAGTGACAC
This sequence comes from Macleaya cordata, assembly GCA_002174775.1. Taxonomy (NCBI): domain Eukaryota; kingdom Viridiplantae; phylum Streptophyta; class Magnoliopsida; order Ranunculales; family Papaveraceae; genus Macleaya; species Macleaya cordata. The sequence goes on from MVGT01003734.1 coordinate 55,678, forward strand.
TACCAGATTTTGGCATGTGGGGCTAGGACATGCAGTTGAAAAAGCTTTGCAGACGTTGATGCACTAAGGCTTATTGGAAACCTCTCAAAATGACATCTTTGGGAGGAAGGCAGTATATTATCTCCTTAGTAGATGATTTCATCCGAAGAATATGGGTGTACACCATCGAGCATAAGATGAAGTCTTGATGAAATTGCAGTGGAGGGGGAGAGTCTGAAACCCTTGTTTCTAATTTTGTTATCTCACATGTTTTAATTTGCACTGCTTATTACCATGTGAAGGAAAGAAAATTAAAAACCAGAGTCATCAAGAAAGTTGTTTTCTTGAGTTGCAAGACTGAAAATAATGGATATAAGCAATTGTGTCCTAATTTAAAGAAGATGGTAACAAGTAGAACAGTGAGATATGATGAGACTGAGAGTCGTCAAGAAAGTTGTTTTCTTGAGTTGCAAGACTAGAAAGAAGGGATATAAGCAATTGTATCCTAATTTGATGGTAACAAGCAGAAAAGTGTGATTTTATGAGACTGCGATGTTGAAGAAGATATCAGAAAAGGTTGAGTGAGACATAAAGATGTCAAAGTAGGTGGAGTTCGTAGAAACTCCATATAATCCAGAGTAGTTGGTTCAGACAGACAAGTATCCTACTGTAGCATCTGGCAATGAGGATTTTGTAGAAGATGTAGAGGCTGCAATTCAAGGTGCCTCAACCAACAGATAGCATAGTGGTTAAGAGACCAAGAAGAAAAATTCGTGAACTAACCTAATTTACGAATAAGGTGGAGTATGCGCGACTAATCATTAATGAAGACTTTCTTCCAAAGAAGCAGAAAAGAAAGTATGGTGTGGAAGAGAGAATTGGGTGAGGAGATTCAATCTCTTCACAGTCGCAAGACTTGGGTACTGTTATCTAAGGTAGAGACGACGATCAATTGTATAAGGTATACTTCAATATGGAAGGATCTCAAGGTATCACCGGAGTAAAAGATCAAAACCAGTTTGGTAGCTAAAGTGTACGTACAACAGGAAGACATCAATTGTATTCCAATAGTAAAGGATGTCTCCATTCGAATTATGGTGGTTTTGATAGTAGAATTTGATATCGAGCCTGGTCAACTCGATATAAAGTTGAAGTTTTCTGTATAGTGATTCAGAGTAGGAGATTCATATGACTCAGCCAGAAGAGTTTGAGTTTGCTGGAAAGATGCATTGGGTGTGTGAACATCAAAAGTTGCTGTACAGTTTGAAGCAGTTCCTAGATAGTGGTACAAAAAATTTGATATGTTTATACTGTGGCAGAGATACACATGTAGCAGACTTGTTTGGTTTGTGTTTCAAGTTAAAATTTGTGTAGCATATGAAGCTCACCAGAATGGTGATGGAAGAGAAGTTCAGAAGTTTCCTGAACATTAGTATCATATGCAGTCGTAGCACCTTATGGTGATTGGTACCTTAAGGGCATAATTCGAGTGATTGGTGCCTTAGGGTACCTTACTGGGTAGTGACGCAGTAGCAGCACTTTCGAGTGATTGGTGCCTTAGGGTACAATTCGCAGCACTTTTTGGGTGATTAGCATATTTGGGTGCGGGTGAAGCACTTTCGGGTGATTGTTGTCATTAGACGAAAATTGCAGCATCAATGGGTGATGAACACTTGCTAGTATAGTATTTAAGGTAGTTGAGGGTCTTTTGAAGACAGTTGAAGACTTTAAGTCAGAATCAAGTCTACTCAAGGGAGTAGAAGCCATTTTTGAAGACTTTATCAGTCAATTCGAGGGTAGATATAATCACTGCCAAGTTGATGCTAGTAAAGGCGAAGTTGAAGGCAGTAGCAGTTATTTGGAGGCATGGCGGAGATTTTATAAAAAGGTGGAGAATGATCAGAGTGTTGGATTCAATTGGTGATATGGCCTGCAAATCTCGCTAAGGTAGAGATTTGTTGGGTTTAGTGGCACAATTTGTACATAGGATGATGATGGGGGTCCATGGCCTCGGGTCCATCGCAGCTGGCCGCTGACACATGGCCATTAGCCGCTGAGACATCGCCGCTGGTCGTGGGTTGCTGACACATGGCCGCTGGCTACGGGCCGCTGAGATATGGCCGCTGGCCAATCTGACACCGCCAGCCACCCCAAGGACGTCGACCAACATGGAGGCTGCTGAGTTATTATTTGGGCTTCTAGGAAAAATTTAGTATTGATCATATTTTGGGTCGTGGGCCCAATTTTGGCCGCAGATTATTCTAGACCCTCCTATGGTGGTTTGCCGAGAATTACTGTGCAAGTTCAAGACCCCAAGTTGTAAAAGGTTTCCTATTCTGAAAAATAGTTAGGTTTTCTAACTTGGTTGGGTTACTAATTTCGTGGGTATTTGCAGTATATGTACTGAGAAATTAGGCCATTGTTTGTATCCTTGGAAATCCATAGGGATCCATCGATAGCACCCAGTTGCATGTTGAGAGTGTGTCGAGATATAGGAGTGAGGGGTTAACTATTTAATGGTGCTATGTATTTATACTTTGATCATTGAATAAAGTATTGGATCGTTGCTGCCCGTGGATGTAGGCAATCTTGCCGAACCACGTAAATCTTTATATTCTTTATTTTTATGCTTCCATTGTGTTTATAGTGTTTTGAATCAGGTCTGTGTAGTCGATCCTTGGGCTGGTGCACAGAGTCGATTCTGGTGTTCCTGCACCACAGAACTAATTATCTCGAATATTCTAGAGAAACAATAATCAATACTAGTATTCATTATCTTGATTCTGGTTCCAATTATTTGAATATGGGACGGAAGACCAGTAAGAATCATAACTGAGTTATTTGGTAAAGAGTAATGCTATAGGATCCCAGATTTGCACCCCAAATAATATCTTAAAATTTTATTCAAGTCCGTCTAAAGTCGAATTTTATAATCTGAGGTATTGTTTGTAGTGCAAATTCAGGATTCCTGTAGCATTTCACTTTAGTAAAATTTAGATTTAGGGTAGGTAAAATTAAATTCGAATTGGAACCAAATCTTTGATACTTGGCCTAAACTAAACCAAGCAATTACTAGCACGTGTGGCATCGATGTGTTTGTTGAGTTCCGCTTAGAGGACCACTAGACACAAGTGGTTATGGACCCAATAGCTAGGAACCTTAAAACAAATTTTTTATGGGTCTGCTTGTTCCTGGACACAATTTTTACACATGGTTTAAGTGCATCCTATGCACTGTTGGATGCAATCATCCAACTGTTAACGACTATATATGTGTCCCAATGATTAACGACTATATATGCACTGTCGGAACCTTAAAACAAGTTTTTTTATAGGTCTGCGAGTTCCTGGACACAGTTTTTACACATGGTTCAAGCATATCTTATACACTGTTGGATGTAATCACCTAACGACTAACGACTATATATGGGTCCCTTTAACTTGAGAAGTGATAAAGATGGGTATACTTTAAACTATTAAATAATTGCATACAGTAAATAGAATGTGTCTAAATTTTATGTCCTTCAGAGTGGTCCACTAGCAATAAGACCTAGCGGTCCTCTGGTCATCCTCAGTGTTTGCGAATGAGGTTGGTTTGCAAGCTAGCCAACCCACACTACTACAAGATTTGGACCTATTGCGGTGATATTTCACATATGCAGGATTGGAGCATTTGGAGGACCTGATGGTCTTTTAGCTTCAGCCCACCACTTTTATAAACTCTGGATTTTATTTCTAAAATTCTTAGTACATGTGGCAATCAATCATTAAATGGTTAGCTAGAGGACCACAGAACTCTAGGCAGCTGCAATATTAGTAGGCTTATAGGAAGCATTATGTTTTTATATTACAATTTTGCTACTATTATGTGAAGCTGAGGAGAAGCAATCCAACAACACATGAAGTAGGTTAACTTCTGAGCAAAAAAAAAATGAAGTAGGTTAACTTGTGCAAATGAAGATTTTCTATTTTTTTTAACTAGGATTGTGTTCATATGGTTTATTAGTTTCAGCAGAAAGTACAGTTTGGTAATCGAGATTTGAAATTTTACTGTGCAAAATAATGTATAGATATAAGAGAAAAAAATGATCTACTTCTAATGATAGCTATGTTATATAAAAAAATAAAAAAGAGAATAGATCGGCATACAACCTTATTTGTACATCTTATATGTACAGTAGCATGTGGACATACAGTTGATCTAAGGGCTAATATTTTTTGATAATGTTCTTTTTACCTTGTAGATTATCCTAACAAAAAATTAAATCATTCTAAAAGTGCTAGCCCCATTAAAAATTGATTCTTTTTCTCATCGTTTATTGTTCACCATTAATTTTTAATCAACTTCCGATCAACTTTTGATGGGGTTAGTAATTTTAGAATGATATTATATTTATTAGGGAAGTTCTACTCTTACTTTATTTTCATAAAAAATTATCCCTTGGTTCGTCACCATGTGGGCCCAACAATCAATGTAAAATAATGATGTACAAATAAGGTTGTACACTGATCCATTCTCAATAAAAATAGGGGTAATTTGCATTTAGACCCTAACTTTTGACCATTTTAATGTTTAGACCCTAGTGTTGTCCAATTCTGAGTTTAGACCCTAACATCCACTTTTTTATCCATGTTCTATTTTTTTCATTTTTCTTTTCAAACTTTACCCTTTGTATTGATAAGAATTGGATATGATGATGATGTGTCCGGGTATGATAAAGATAACCTCGAACCAGGCTGATGAATTCAGTAGTTCTTGAAGGACTGTCACTCCTTCTAGAGAAGGCCCTGTTAGATGGAAGGTGGAGATGGATGAAGGAGAAGAAGAACAATTATCCTCAGAGAGAGAGAGAGAGAAGGAGAGTCTTTTTTTTACCGAATCTTGCCCCTTTGAGGCTTACCCCCTGGGGTATTTATAACCTTTCTATCTTTAGGTCTTTCCCCTTTGATTCCCCTTCCTTCCCTTCCTCTTCTGAGAAAAAAGACAAGGTTGGGGGAATATTCTTGACATGTGGCCAGGGGACCATTCCGTTAGGTGTCAGGATGGTTTCCTGACGAGGATCTTTATGATTGGTACAGAAAATATCTTAACTATATTGCTCAGACTCTCTCTGGCGCCTCTCTCTCTTTCATAAAGAATGTCCTGGTGAGGGCGCCCTAGAGGAGGTGCTTTGCAATGGTAGCGCCCTGCCTCCAGGGGATGGCGCTCCAGCGCCCTCCTAGGTGTTCTTTCTTCTCTTGCCCTCTAATCCTTTTCATCTTATTTGACCCCCTCTAGAATAAAGTTGACCCCGTCTTGGCAGTACTCTCGTGGCGCCTGCATGGCACCCTTGCATTGCCTACGGGGCGTCGTCCAAAAGGTAGCTAATACATTTAGTCCCCTGTGCAGCGGGGGAATCTTAATTCCTCGATTTCCACAGTGCGTAAACTAACTTGTCACTTCTCATTAATGCGCGTAGTCGGTAATTTGAACTTAGCTGTCATTCCTCTTTTCGTGGGACATGCCACTAATGATAACGGCTCGTTTCCCTCGTCCGTTAATGATTTCCCTAGTATATATTCAGGTCATCATTTTTTTCTTTTTTATCCAAACGGTAAAAAAAATCGAACTTTCCCTCTCATCTTGCTTCTTCTTCTTCTTCGTTTCTCGGCCGAAAGACGCAGTGTTTATTGTCGGAGTTCATACAAGCTTTCTCTTATCTTCTTTTGGTTTCTCATGGCCCGAACTCGAGCCGTAGAGGTTGATCAAGGTGACACTTGCTTTGTCGACAGTCTGAAGGATCGTCTCGCTTACTCAGATCGTTTCTTTGAGTTTGCTGGGACCATTGATTTTCCCGATCCTCCTTCCGACCACCAACAGTCATTTATTTCCGGCGAGGAGGGGGCTCACCATAGCTTCAAAATTTCGGAGATTCCTCGCTTCCCTTTGGAAAGAGGGGATTTTGAATCTAGTCCGATCGAGTTCCGCTACCATGGCCGTCTGACCTTCGGTTGGGATAAATGAGTCGAAAGCGTATATGCTACTGAAGATCTCTTTCATCGCTTGAAGAGACCTGGATTCCACGTAGCCGTAGTACGCTCGAAGGCTGTGGTGATTTCGAAGGATTTTAAAGGGCTCGTGGGCTTGTTGAGCAGGTGGTATTCGACGAACCACACCTTCATTTGCTCTTGGGGTGAGGTCTCCTATCCGCGTAGCCGTAGTATGCTCGAAGGCTGTGGTAATTTCGAAGGATTTTAAAGGACTCGTGGGCTTGTTGAGCAGGTGGTATTCGGCGAACCACACCTTCATTTACCCTTGGGGTGAGGTCTCCTTAGGCTTGGACGATGTGGCCTTCTTATTGTCTCTCCCGGTGAGTAGAGAGTTATCTCTCGATGTTTTGCACTTATCCGAGGCTGAGGAGTGGATTCAGCAGGTGCTCCTCAGTGGGTATAAAGCTTCTAGGAAAGGTACAAAACCCGGGGCGCCTGTCATGCACCGAGCGACTCTCGCCGGATGGGTTCGCTATTGGGGACCCTCTGTTATTCCAAGATTGATGGTTATTAGTGCTTCGGCTACTGTTGTGGGCTCTTCTTGTATTGAGGATTGTGTCTCTTCAGATTAGTCCATTGGGCTTTGTTCAACAGTCATGACTTGTATAGAGGTAGGGTGCCCCGTGTCCTGCTTTGGTTGCTATAACAGGTAGATGGCTTTCCCATCTGGGCGGATTTCTCTAATGAGGCACCTCTTGCTGCCTGACGAATGTTCCATTTCTACCTTAGCACTTGGTTCAGGTTTCTCGAACTCTTCCCATGCAGGAAGTGGTGTGCTAATTATTTTGGACATCATTTCCTGTGGCTCTGTGTCGGTGTTATGGTAAAAAGTAGCATCTGCCAAATGTGCTTCCTCAAGCGCAAAGGGTGATTCTGAAGCTGTGATCCGATACTCTTTTCCTTTAACGATGACTTTAGCATATTAGTGGTATGTTGATGGGATTACCTTGTGTTTGTGAAGCCAGGGGCGGCCTAATAGGACATGGTAAGAGGTATCAGCATCAATGATGTGGAATGTGGTAGAAGCATGTATGGGTCCAACTTTGACATCCAAGTTTTCTTGGCCTATGGTATCCCCTGTGTGACCACCGAAGCCATACACTGTGGTGGGCAATCATATTATATGTTTAGCCGGCACCCATAAAGCTTCTTTTATATTTAGGGGCACAAGGTTGAGAGAGGCGCCCGTATCGATGAATGCACACTTCAACATCATTCCCTATACTTTAGCAGGTAAGTACAAAGGGCACATATATCGGGTGCCATATCTGGGTCGGAGAATGTGATGGCGCTGGCAATTTGGTTTCTGCTCCTATCAGAATATGTGATGGCTACTTCCTCAGTGTGGTTGGGCTTTGTTCCTATGGAGATGCTGGTCAGAGCCATGCAGGCTTCGTACGGTTGATTCTCGGTAAATTTGAGCTGATCAAAGAAGTTTTTAAACAACATTGCATGCTGGAGTTTGGCTGCTACAGGTCCCAACTGCTAGGGCATGTCTTGTGTTTCTTCCTCTAGAGGGTGATCCTCAACTATTGTAACAGGATTGCGCTGTGAAATCATTCGAACGTGGTGTCGATGTTCTGGGAAGGGTTTGTGTTCTACAGCTTGTGCAAGTTTATTGGCTATGTCAAACTCTCGAGTCGCCACCTTCCGAGCGAAAAACCACTTCAAAGATCGACACTCACCAGTTGGATGGTTAACATGTCTGTGGTAATGACAGTATATTGGGTCCCTTTTGTCCTCTACAGTGGGTTATCGTCGGACATCAGGCAACTGAATTTTTTTGTTTCGGATCCATGCTTCGAGGATGCTTAAGACTTCATCTAAACTGCAAGAATAAGGGGGTGGCTCCTCGAAATTCTTCTTAGGTTTTTTCAAATTCCTTTTGCTGTTGCCGGCGCCCCTTTGGCGCTTGTGAGACTTTTGTTCTATAATTGTGGCCTGATGCCCTTTGTAACATCAGCTATGCTCCTCTTGAGGGTGCCAATTCCTTGGTTTCTCATTATATTGTGCTTATGCTTCGATCGAAGATGCTATTCGAAGACCTGATTCTTCGAGTTTGTAAAATGCTTTAATGCCTAAGTTTTCGAGTGCAGCACGAAATATTGGCATCATTCCGTTGATGCAAAGACCAACTAAGTATCCCTCAGAAACGTTCTCGTGACAGTCCAAGGATCTGTCGCGAAAGCACTTTATATAATGCTCCAGGCGCTCATTTGTTCCCTGGGATAGCGCCCTAGATCCGCTGTGGATAGGGTGATCGGGGCGCGGTAAAATTTTTGGGAAAACAATTCAATCAAATCTTCCCATGTTTTGACTGAGTTGGGTTGTAGGTTTGCATATTATGTGAAGACGCGGCATGTGAGGGATCAAGAAAATTCCCTAGGGTAAAGGTCGCCGTCATTTTGATACTCTCGCATGGATTCTTCAAATCGGTAGACATTTTCCTGTGTGCTTCCGTCACCACTGAAGAGTGCAAAAGTCGGTGGTATGTAGTTGCGAAGCCAAGGGCACTGTAGGAGTTTGACTGGATATGGGGGTCGTACTCGAAAGTTCAGCGATGGTATCCCACACATGTGAGACTGGATCATCCCCTCCACATCTTCGTGAGACAAGGTAGGCTTAGGTGTGGGTTTTGAAGATCACGGTATCATAGCCATGGCACCTGAGGGAGATGGATTTTTGGGTGGGGTAGCTGGTGGCTGTTGTGTAGGTAGGGATGGTGACGTTGATCTAATTATCCTACGTCTAATGCGACTTACGTAGCATAGGCTTTTTGGGTTAGATGGTGGGGGGTTGTGTGTTCTGGAAATTCGGGGGAATTGGGGGAATGGTTGGATTCTGGTGTGAGAGAGTGAAGTTGGTTAGCAATGAACCTCATACACGCAACCAATTCTGCATTGGTTTTTGCATTACCTTGCTGAAAACGTTCAATTGCTGCTAAAATCCCTGCGATGGTGCAACTAGTTGTTGCTTCAGGTTGTGCAGACGAAGCTCTTGGTTGTATCACTGGAGAAGTAAGGTGGGTATGATTCAGGTTGATTCTGTCAGCAGATGCATGACTAAGAGGTTTTTCTTGCTGGAATTGCCATTCTTCCTCTGCTGTAGGATGTGTAGATTGAGTCATTCTGGAAGCTGCAATAGTCATAGGTTGCCTATGAATGGTGTCGCCAAAGAAGTTTTTAAACAAAATTGCATGCTGGAGTTTGGCTGCTAGAGGTTCCAACTGCTAGGGCATGTCTTGTGTTTCTTCCTCTAGAGGGTGCTCCTCAGCTAGTGTAACAGGACTGCGCTGTGGACTCATCCGAACGTGGTGTCAATGTTCCGGGAAGGGTTGGCGTTCCACACCTTGTACAAGTTCCTTGGCTATGTATAACTCTCCGGTCGCTACCTTCCGAGAGAAAAACCACTTCAAAGATCGACACTCACCAGTTGGATGATTAACATGTCTGTGGTAGTGACAATATGTTGCGTCCCTTTTGTCCTTTACAGTGGGTTATCGTCGGACATCAGGCGACTGAATTTTTTTATTTCTGATCCACGCTTCGAGGATGCTTAAGAATTTTTTATTTCTGATCCACGCTTCGAGGATGCTTAAGAATTCATCTAAACTGCAAGAATAAGGGGGTGGCTCCTCGAAATTCTTCTTAGGTTTTTTCGAATTCCTTTTGATGTTGCCGGCGCCCCCTTGGCACTTGTGAGACTCTTGTTGTCACACCCCGATTTTCGGTACTCTAAATCCGACCCGATTCGCCGAGACTGAAAACTAAGGCGTGATTAGTGTAATAGAAGTGTAAGTAAAAATAATAAACAAAACTCATTTGCTTTACTTTTGAAAGACAATGAATTTAAAAACATTTTATTAATGGTTTATTTGAGTCAACATTGGTTACCTTAAAGTCAGGCCCAAGTCAACCAAGTCAATGTAAAGGTCAACTTAAGTCTCTAGCTAAGTCAAAGTCAATTCAAGTCAACCAATATTTAGGTCAATGCTCATTGACTCGTCAAAATCTGTCCAAGTTAAAGAAAAATAAAAATGTAATGTTTAAAAACAATTTTCGTATCAACTGCATACAATTGATTAAAATAGATATATCTGCTTAACCGTAAATCGTAATTTTACAAATAAACTCATTCTAAAAACTAGATTCACAGAACTACAATTTCATCCGAAATAGACCGAGGCAAATTCTGAAAATAAATGGCCCAAATACGCATCCGAAGTACTGATACGGACTTTTAAAAAACTCAGAAAATATAATTTCAGCTTTTTAAGAATTTTTGTAAAATCAGTAACTTTGAAGAGAAATTACTCTTTAACTAGAAATCCAAAATACATGTTGGAATACATTTTTGAAAAGGAAAAATCGAGAGCTATAACTTTGTTAGAAATAGACTCGGCTCAATTTGGACCGGAACATGTCCAAAAATACTGTTTTGTAAATCTGACAGTATGAATTACGGGAATTATACAATTTCGTATAAAACCTAATTAATTCAATGATTCTTGACGGAAATTAAATGTAAATTAATACATCAATTATACAATTTAAAACTTAACATCTCAATTCATAAGAATGTTAAAACAATAAGAATTAGTACAAAATAACCCTTATCCCAAGTGATAGAAAAGTAGTTTAATCTATCAGTTATATTTATACAAATTTGATAACACCAGTTATCAGCTTCTTAATCTATACATCTTTGAATCCTTCACCTCAACGTAACCTGTGGGGGGAATTTAGGGGTGAGTAAACTCGGTAAGCAAATATCAACCCAAAAATAATAGATTGAAAACATGATTCATCAAAATCACAACAATACTTAACCGATGAACTTATAAATAAATTACCATCAAATTAAGGTAGGTGGATATGTGGAACTTCTCTCTATTATAACAAAAACTTATTTTGTGTTTTGTTATGAAAATGTATAGAGATGAATTATTTTGTATTATTTACAAATTAAATATGCATTTTGTTAATATGATCTCTATTTATTTTTAAGTGATGGAAATTGATTTAGATTGATAATAAATCTAAAAAGGATTATGTAAATGATAATCAAATGAGTAGGAAAAGGGAGGCCCCCTTAGACCGTTGTTTCCGCCTGAGGAAGCGGTCGACCATTGTTTCTGCCTGAGGAAGCAGTTGTTACCCGGTTTAATAAAAGATAAGATATTAAATGGTTGAAAAATAAATCATTTTGAAAGGTCCATGTTTTATGTTTGTCGAATTTCGTGTCAAAGGTAAACTCAAGATGGTCAATGTAACTTGAGTTAGAGTCTAGTGA
>MVGT01002420.1:15873-52075 GCA_002174775.1 Macleaya cordata
TCTCTCTCTCTCTCTCTCTCTCTCTCTCTGTCTCTCTCTCTCTCTCTCTCTCTCTGTCTCTCTGTCTCTCTCTCTCTCTCTCTCTCTCTCTCTCTCTCTCTCTCTCAGGGGCTAAAGGTTTGCAGTAACAGCAGTACTATAAGCTAGCGGCAGTTGTGTTGAATCTGTTATGTAATTGTGATTAAATCATGATAGAATTTCAGTGTGATCCCCATCCCACAACATTACAATAAGAAGAGAGAGAGAGAGAGAGAGAGAGAGAGAGAGGATCAGAAACAGACAGTAGGTTCTAATATTGCTCTCTGTCTGATCTGTTACTGGCTACTGCATGCAGTACTCAGTGACGTCTTCTTAATTTGCTAGTGCTAAAAAAGAAAAAGTAAGAACAGAGGGCGTAACTGGTGGTGAAGTACTCTTATTTTACTAACTATATAGTAGTATGAAATCGACATAATTCAGGTCTGTTTTTGCCCACGACTTACCTTATAAGTTGGGTCCCACTGTCCCATAATCCTTTTAGTAGACACTTATTAACGCATCAGAATTCAGAAATCAACTTGATTATTGATTTTATAACAGGATATTGACGCCCTTTTTATGGCCGGTACACTGAGCACAGTAAATATACACTACCGTCATATTTTAATTTTATAGGTTTTTATAGAGGATTTTGCTGTAAGTATAGCATTACCTATTTTTAAATGACGAAGAATTGTAAAAAGGCACCTCATCAAAACAAATTAGTCTTTGATGTGAATGCAATTTTATTACTCACCCACTTTACGTGAGGGTACACATTACCAATTATTATCTACTTGTTTGATGTTTGCAATCAAAGGGAGGTTAATTGGGTTATTGACTATATAAAATCAAACAATTGGATGATAGTTGTAATGAGCACCCTCAGATCATTTAAAGTAGATGTATAAAATAGCACTCCAATATTATCATGCTCCATTTCACCTGCCGTCATATCATTTGAGAATATTTTTTGGGATTAAATTTTGGTTAAAAAACTTTGGATATTGTACTGGGAGTTGGTTGCTAACTTAATATCATCCAATTGGCCATCAGTTTTATTTAGAGGAATACTAGTTTGCAACTCTTTTAATAATACAACGAACGTTATTTATCTTTTTTTATAGATAATGACGAAATCAATTATTTAAAGAGAGAGTTGTGCATCACTGGACCAATGAGTCTGGTGGGTATAATAGTGGCAATGGACATCAAAAGACAATGAACATTGTTTATGGAGAAGAGAGTCATAAGACTATTGCCGAGGTTACAACAACAAAAATAAAATATATTGAGAATACTAAAGAAAGCACAATGAAAATATTTTGATCTTTGAGTGATATTATGTTGAACAATCACTCCATCTAAAAGTTACTTCCAACTTATAAAAACTGTTGTCAATATTATATATCTTATATATAATTTAACAGTGCTAGACCAAAATCACCCAATAATATATAAATCATGCCATTGAGATTCTGCTCAACGTTCAAATAAGAAAAGAGTAATGTTACAGGAACTTTATATTTGAACTCTAAATAATACTTCAGATTATAAAATTAGTGTGAGCTCAAATTTCGTTCTAACTTCAGTCTAAAGTCGATTTAGAGTCAGAATTTCAAATCGAGTCAGAATTTTATAATTTGAGTTATTGTTTGGAGTGGAAATCGAGGATTCCGATATAATTTCACTAATCAAATTACGCATGAAAAGAGATCACCGAGGGGGAAAACACGTATGGAGGGATGAATTTGGCGGATGACAAGCATTTTCCAATTTTTGAATTTTATGGCTAAAGGGTGCACGTGAAAGCCCAGTAGTTTTGCTTGTCGAGTCCCAACTAACGACGTCCAATCAATCTCTCTCTAGTCTCTATTGAACTGTTTTTGCGATCCCACCGAAACAGGGTCACCAATTGGTGTTTGGTAGTCATGTCTGCCCTGCTTTTTCAAGTTTTCCCGACGTAATAACAGGTTCCACTTTATTTTTCAATGACAGTGCTAGCCTGACACCAAAAAAAATAGTGTAGATCTCTACACCAACAAGTTAGGCCCCACTCCAAAGTCTAAATTTTTGTAGGAATATTTTTTTCACCATTTAAACCGTCCATATAAAAAATAGCACATTCTAAAATTTCAAACCCTATTAAAAATTTATTTCAATCAGTGGTAATAAATAAACGGTGAAGAACAAAGATTGTAAAATAATAAGACATTATTGATTTGTCTTTCTCAAGTGAGTAAGACGATGGGATTTCTCTATTATTTATAGATGCAAAAGATTTACAAGTCAATGAGAATTAAAGAGCAATAAAAACTATCCTAAAAAGTCTAAATATACAATACAAGGAAATCTTTACAATATAAGGAAAATATATACAAGAATATTTACAAAGATAAAAGGTCTCCAAGAGTCCAAGATGGTATGAATCGTATGATTGAGGTAATTAAGCGTGGGTGTCTTCATGATCTCAAGTTTGGTATGATTGAGGTAATTAAGCATGGTGACAAGAAGGATTTGAAATTTGAATTTGAATTTGAAATTAAATGTTCAATGTAGAAAACGTGCACAATATGTCTCATGCACGTGACAATCACAACATGCATGTCCCACGCATGTTGTGTTCTTAATACCCCCCCATCAAGTTGGAGAGTGGTTGGACAATTGGACAACACCCAACTTGATAAGTAGACGATGAAAATTCTCAGCCCCTAGGGGTTTAATAAAGATATCAGCTATTTGGTCTGCCGAACGAATATAACAGGGGGTAATTAAACCATTTTGAATTTTTTCGCGCACAAAATGGCAATCAATTTCGATGTGATTTGTGCGTTCATGAAATACCAGATTTTCGGCAATGTGAATGGCGGCTTTATTGTCGCAGAATACAGAGATAGGTACATTATGTGGTATACCTAAATCTGTAAAGAGATACTTCAACATTGAAGTTCACAAGATAGGGTTGATAAAGCCCTATATTCAGCTTCGGCTGATAACTTAGAGACCGTAGATTGTTTTCTTGTTTTCCAAGAAATTGGACTTGAGCCTAACAGTGTAAAGTAATCTATTGTAGATCGACAAGTTGTTTTGCATCCAGCCCAATCTGAGTCAGTGTAACCACTCAAGTGGAGAGAACTGGAGGAGGATAAAAGGATTCCTTTGCCAATGGATCCTTATAAATAGCGTAAAATGCAATAAGCGGTGTCCAAATGAGCTGTTCGCGGTGACTCATAAAATGACTTAAAAAGTTGACTAAGAAAGTGATATCAGGCCTTGTGACTGTTAAGTATAAAAGGCGATTAGTCGTCGATAGATGGATGGATCGGGTAATGGATCACCATCTGTGGGTAATAATTGAGTTTGTTGTTCTATAGGAAATGTCGTGGTTCGTGCACCAGTGAAACCAGCATCTTTAAGAATATCTATATTTTTGTTGACATAAAAAAAATACCTTTGCGAGATCGAGATACTTCAATTCTTAGAAAATATTGTAGGCGACCTAGGTCTTTAATAGAAAATTTATTTTCTAGGAATGATTTAAGTTTAGATATAAAAAAATCGTCATTCCCAGTTATGACGATATCATCAACATAAACGAGGACAAAAACGGTAGTCTTGTCCTTGATATATGTGAAAAGAGAATAATCGGCGTATGATTGTTTGAAACCTTCAATGAGTAAAGTTGATAAGAATTTGGCAAACCATTGCCGAGATGCATGTTTTAGGCCATATAGAGATTTTTTTAGACGGCATACACGTGTTTCTCCTTTTTTAGAGAAACCTGAGGGTATTTTCATGTATATTTCTTCGTCTAAATCACCTTGTAAAAAAGCGTTATTAACGTCCAGTTGGTGGAGACCCCACCCCTTGACAGCTAATACAGATAGAAGAAGCTGTAGAGTGACTAGTTTTGCGACTGGTGCGAAGGTGTCATGATAATCAACACCTTCAACTTGGGTATAACCTTTTGCGACTAATCGAGCCTTATGACGCTCGATAGTCCCATCTGATCGAAAATTTGTTTTGTATACCCAACGACAACTTATAGGGGTTTTGTCGCCCGGTAACAAAACTAAGTCTCATGTATTATTTTTTTGGAGGGCTTCTACTTCGGTTGCCATGGCATCACGCCAATGTGAATATTTCATCGCCTCAGTATAGGATTTAGGTTCTTCCGTATTAAGAACCATTGAGAGAAAAGCCCTATGTGGTGGCGAAAAAGAGAGAGAAATAATTTGTTAGTGGGTATGCTGAGGCGGTGGGTGACTTATTTGACAAAGACTTAGTAGCGATGGCAGAGCATACATGATCTTTAAGATGAGTAGGTGGCCAGCGCTCACGCGATGGACGAGGACCAATTGGTTGATCAACTGGTGGTGGCGCAATTGGTTGATCAATTGGTGGTTGTGCAACTTGTGGTGGTGCATCTGGTGGTGGTACATTCGCTGGTGGTTCAGCTGGTGGAGCAATTGGTGGTGATGCTTGTTGAGCCATGTGGTCATCTGCTAGGTTTAATTCAACTTGTTGAATTAAGGGAGAACCATCCAATGAAGAACTTGTATTTGATATAGAGGTGTGAGAAGATGTGGGTGAAGTTTGTACCGTTGAAGTGGATACAATTTCATTAGATGGTGGTGACGTATATATGAGATATATGTAACTACCATCATCTGAAATTGGATGAACAGTACTGAACTTGGATTTGGTTTATTCCATTGAGTCATGATAAGGAAATACGGACTCACGAAAAATGACGTCCCTAGATATGAAGCTTTTACGAGTTTTGATGTCGTAGATACGGTACCCCTTTTTACCGTGAGGATATCCTATAAAAATACCAGGATTAGCACATGGATCAAATTTTATTTTGGGGTTGATATCTCGTGCAAAACAAAGGCATCCAAAGACTCGTAAATTATTGTAGGTTGGAGGATTTCCAAGTAATACCTCATGAGGGAAGCGATAGGATAAAAGAGGGGACGACATTTTATTAATTAGATATGTTGCCGTTAAAATACATTCACCCCAAAAATTAAGGGGTAGATTGGCTTATAAACGAAGAGAACGCGCCACATCTAATAAGTGGCGATGTTTGCGTTCAACCACCCCATTTTGTTGTGGGGTGGAAACACAACTTCGTTGATGAGCAATTCCTTTGGAATTAAAAAGGGTTTGAACTTCCTTGGAACAAAATTCGGTCCCATTATCACTTCTAATGGTCTGAATTTGTGAGAGAAAAATTTTGCCACAACCATAAAAGATTTTAGAGATATTTGTATGATATTGATTTGAAACAATATTTATAAAATTGGCAAGATTAGAATATGTTTCTTTTTTAGTTTGCATTAAGTAGACCCACGTGCACCGTGTGTGATCGTCTACTATAGTCAAAAAATAACGACAATTAGATAAGGAAGGTTCTGAAAAAGGGCCCCATAAATCACAATGCACTAATTGGAAAGGACGGACTGAAATAGAAGTACTTTTATTAAATTTTAAGCGAGTTTGCTTCGCTTGGGGACAAACATCACAATCATCAAATTTAGAACAGATGTAATGAAAATTACATTCTAAAAATTTAAAACGACTAAGAGAGGGATGACCAAGTCGCCAGTGCTACAAATCGAAGCGTGGTTTTATTGAACTAAGCACAGCTGAAGCCTTATTTTTATAGCTTTCAACTATTGGAGTAACATGATAAAAATAAAGACCATCACGAGCTTCAGCCCGACCAATCACCTGCTTCGTCTGTGGGTCTTGAAAAATGCAGTGATCAGAAGAAAAAAAAATAGAGAAACACCCATTAGAACGAGCCAAATGATTTATTGATAATAAATTAAAAAGAAATGTCGGAATATGATAGACATTTGTGAGGATTAGAGAAGAAGAGAGATGAAAAGTTCCAATATGTTCAACTTTGGCATTTGTTCCATTAGGTAATTGAACCTTTAATTTTTTGGAGCAAGTGTATATGAAGTAAAAAAATAATAATGATGAACTGATATGATTTAAAGCCCCTGAATCAACAATCCAATGTGTGGGGATAGAAGGTAAAATAGTGCCTGCTAAATTGGCAGATGGAGTGGGAGATTCTGATTCATTTGGAATAACAGACAGAAGTTGATTATATTCTTCTCAAGTAAGGAAGGGTGGAGACAATTCCACATTGTTTGGTTTCACCACAGATGAGGAAGTGGATGCAAGGTTAGCAGATCCATTTTGTGCAAGATGAGCAGATCCATTTTTGGAACGCGGAGGATACCCATGTAATTTGAAGCACTTTTCTTTAGTGTGTCTTAAACGACCACAGTGATCGCAAAAAGCTCTATTCTGATCGCGATGTCTTTTAGTGGCTGAGTGAGAGCGATGATCACGATGTGCTGAATAACAGAAAAATTAATCCCTTGTTGGGTTTCTTCTTGGCGAACTAAATTGTAGATTCGCTGAGTAATGGGAAAGGGTTCTTGGAGAAGAATTTGACTTCGGACCGCTGAAAAACGATCATGTAAACCCTGCAGGAATTCCATAGCACGGTCTCTATGGAGAGCCTCGACAGTAGATTTTCCAAAACCACAGATACATGGCAGGATAGAAGTGAGATTGTCGAGCTCGTCCCAAAGAGATTTCAACTGTATGTAATAAACAGAAGCAGTAGTATCCTCTTGTTTCAAATTATTAATAGAGTGTTTCAAATGATAGATCTGTGGGGCGTTGGTTTGATAAAAACGCTCACGTAAATCATCCCAAATTGTTTTTGCAGATTCAGCATAAAGAAAACTGCTGCGAATTTTGGAAGTTACGGAGTTGAGAATCCAACTCCCTACTAGATCATTACAACGCTCCCAAGCTTGAATCTCGGAGGGATCAGTTGGTTTAGTATAAGTGCCATTGACAAAACCTAATTTATTTTTTGCTCGCAGGTCCATAGTTAGACCCCGGATCCAAGTACCATAATTATCTCCAGACAATGGAGAAGAAATAAGAACAGTTGTGGGACTGTCTGAAGGATGAATCATGAATGCATTGGATGGAGATTGCAGAGATGTGGAAGGAATGACATTGTTGTTGGAGTTGTTATCAGGAGGATCTGCAATTGGTGAGAAGGAAAACAAATAAAATAAAATTAACTCCGATTAAAAAAAAAATTAAAACTACTGATACCATGTAAAATAATAAGACACTATTGATTTGTCTTTCTCAAGTGAGTAAGACGATGGGATTTCTCTATTATTTATAGATGCAAAAGATTTACAAGTTAATGAGAATTAAAGAGCAATAAAAACTATCCTAAAAAGTCTAAATACAATACAAGGAAATCTTTACAATATAAGGAAAATATATACAAGAATATTTATAAAGATAAAAGGTCTCCAAGAGTCCAGGATGGTATGAATCGTATGATTGAGGTAATTAAGTGTGGGTGTCTTCATGATCTCCAAGTTTGGTATGATTGAGGTAATTAAGCATGGTGACAAAAGGATTTGAAATTTGAAATTGAAATTAAATGTTTAATGTAGAAAACGTGCACAATATGTCTCATGCATGTGACAATCACAACATGCCTGTCCCATGCATATTGTGTTCTTAATAAAGATCAACATTAGATGGGGCTAAAAGTTTAAGAATCGACTAATTTTTTATGAAGATGATCTATATGGTGAAAATAATATTTTCACCGAAAATCAAACCTTGGAATGGGCTCTAACCCTTTGGTGTAGCGTGACACCATTTTTTTTGGTGTCACGCTAGCAATGGCGATTTTTCAAACACACAAAAATAACACCAGCAGGGGGATTAAACCTGGCAATTAGTCAAGATTAGGTTCGTAAAGGGGTTGACGAATTGATGAGTGAAGAATATAAAATTTTAATTTTGACTAGTTTAACATTTTTGTATAAAAAAAATAAGGAAGTAAGTCAGAGATGATCCTAACCCTAGCAGAGTTCACGAGTAAGGGGTTAGAAATACACAACTTCTAACTTTGATTTATTTAACCACGGGTCAAATCAGGGTAGGATTGAAACAAGTTAGAGTTAAGGTCGATTGGGAGTTAAGATTAGGTTTCGCCAAGTCTAGTTGGGGTCCATTGAAGACATTCTAGCTAGCCTATTGTCACGGTGGAATAATGACAAAAGGGGAATAATCATACATTGGTTGGATAAGGGGGGATCTTGGGGTTTATATGGGTCTGGGTCAACTCCACCTAATAGGCTAGTCTTTTGGGTTAGAAGCTCGAACCCGTGACAAAGTGGTATCAGAGCAGACCCGACCTAATCTGATGTCACTCCAAGCACCCACACACAAGGGAGGTGTGTCCGCGAGGGTAGTGGGTCCCCCAAAGGAGGGTGGGGACGGGTATGCAGGGTGGCCCGAGTCATTGTGTCAAGTGCCCACAAATAGTGTTGTGTCCACAAAAGGTAGTGGCTCCCTCAAAGGAAGGTGGGGACGGGTAGAGATGTTGGCACAACTGCAACGAGGGCGTTGTAGGATTCGGGTGGGAGAGAATGTCACGGTGGAATAGTGACAAAAGGGGAATAATTCCACATTGGTTGGATAAGGGGGGATCTTGGGGTTTATATGGGTTTGGGTCAACTCCACCTAATAGGCTAGTCTTTTGGGTTGGAAGCCCGAACCCGTGACACTATGGTCTATAGAGCTAACATGTAGATGATCCAAGGGTTTATCTTTTTTTTTTCTAGATATTCACCTCAACATATAGATCTGCATGTTCTAAACTTCTAACTCCATTAAAAGTTAGTTGAAAATCAACGGTAAAATAGAGCTCTTTATCAATATTAAATTTCAATCAATTTTTTAATGGGGTTAAAAGATTTAGAATGATATAATATTTTATGGAGATGATCTACATGGTGTGAAAATTATCATCACCCAAATAATGGAAAAATCAAAAGAAAATGAGTATATCTATGTCTGCAAATCCGTTTCAATTTCTTACGGTTCGGTTCTGATTTCAAAGGATATCAAGTACCCAAAATTGAAATCAGTTATACTACATTACTACTAACAGTTTCAGTAATACTGAAATGCAATATTGGAACCGGCAAAATCAGCTCCTGTTCCAGTTCCAGTTCCCAACAGTTCAAATTCGGTTCGGTTCGAGGACAACTGCCTATATCTGTTTCCCACGTGCATAATTTCCTACATTCTCTATCCAAACAGGCCCTTAAATTCTCCTCCAGATTCAATTCATTCCCAAAAGAAAATGTCCCCTAAAGTTGAACACACTCATGGCCTCATGGGGTTAAGTTAGCAAATCAAAATTTTCAAGTGGGTCCTACGTGAGCCGACTGAAAATGACGTGCATGACCTTAACGTCAAAGTCATGACTTTAAATTAGATAAGTTGTTTTGTCCCGCTCAACAAGACAAAAAGAAATGAGCGTGAACTGCAAGTCAAGGTTTTATCTAGGGTTAAGTAACTTTACGTGCTCTTGTTGGCCCAATCTCAAATTTCAAAAGGTGCACGCATTTTGCTGTTTGGACCTGGCAAAAGGTCAGGTTTAGGTTCGATCCACCCGACCCTATTAATGTTATTTAGGTTAGGTTTAGAGTCTAAGTAACCAGTCATTGAAGCATCCAAATAAAAAATGTCTTAAATTTTAAAAAACTCCACCGAAACAAGGAAGTAGGAGTGAGATACCGAAGCGGGTGCGTCACCTCTTTTAAACGGGTTTAGTTACCAAGTTTAAGGTCGACCCTAGTAGGGTTAAGAAATGCTATTCATCCCATTAATGCAATCTCGAGTTAATTTCTTGTCTTACGTAGCAGCATCTTCAGAACCATATATCAGACTTACTGGAATGTATCTGAGATACTAAGTAACCAGAGCGCGGAGCGAGAGCGGGAGCGGGAGCGTCGGAACGCCAAATTTAAAAATGCCTAAGGCTCGAGCGCCTTCGGAGCGCCTAATTTACTCTCACGTAGTTGAAGTTTTAATTGACTACCATTGACTAGATTATGATTAACTAGATTATTAAATAAATTTTTATTAACAAAATCATTGAATAATTAGTAAAACAATTTTTAAATTTTATTAAGTATTTTTTGTAATAATATTCTATTTTAAAAAATTATTATTTTCTATATTTCTTATTTGTTAACTAAAATTTATTGTTTCTCATATTAATTATATTTTATTATGGAAAAAATTAATTTTTACTAACTAAAAAGTAAGTGAGAAACACAACCATATAACGTGTGCTTTAAGGGCACTTAATAAGGTTATTTTTGAACGAGTTTTTTTATAAGTTAGAGGTCTTCAAATCATCTGATTTTTTTTAGATATAATATTATCATTATTTATAAGATGTCCACCAAAAATCAGTTCAATCAGAGATATCTAACCCTCCAAACAAATCACTTTAAATGTCAGCCATTCATTCACACTATAAAGTCTAAATTAAGTGTTTGTAGTGATATAAGTCTCCGATTGAGCTGATTTTTCTGAAATATAATCCAAATAGTATAAATAACATACATGTAAAATAATTAGTCCATTTGGACAAACTTAACAAAAAAAACAATTAGACATTTGAAAGTATTTTGTTCATTAGACGCTCCGAAAATTCACGAACCGCGCTCCGAAAATTCTCGAACCACGGATCGAAGGCGCTCCCGCTCCCAAAACGCGGTTTGGGAGCCGGAGCGCCAGCATGTTTGGGCGTTTTTGGTTAGTATGGAGATACTACACTTAAAGGTGGGAAATCGGTGTGAAAGTGATTTGTGGGATGAATAGTATTGCTCATTAGGGTTAGGTTTACACATTTTCTCTTTTTACCCGAAACATTTTCAAAAAATAATTTAGTAACATTTTCTGACATAATTTAACAACAGTTTATCCTCGTGACTTTTTTCCTATGTGAAAAGTTGATGTGTAAGTAAACAAAATACCAATTTCAGGTTCAAATTAATTCAGATAATCCCAATGAGAAAGTGTCACTGACATCAATATAAGTATTTGTCGCTCAAATACAACTGGCATGCTCCGCATGAATGTAAGAACATGTGCAAAATGCACATGCTTCCCGCTAGTAATAAGACAGGCGAAAGAACTCAAAATGGTAAATGACTCAGTTTCCTATGTTCATTCCAATAACCCAATCACATGAATCATGGTAGACAAATCTCAAAAGGAATGTACCAAGTAAAGGTCGCAGTAGATACAACTTTGATCATCCAATGATCCAAACAAGAAATGGGACTGAAAGTGTTTTTTTGGGAGGAAGCCTGAAAGTGTTGATATAAGCTTTTCTCTTCTTGCTCTTATGCCTTGTTATAGGTTATCTTGGACTTTCTACAAGAACTTTAGATGAACTCTAGTGAACTGCTTATTGGGGTGTCGAACCATGTTGTGGTGGCGGCGGAGGCATACCCGTCGGAAGACCCATGTGTGGTCCAACTGATCCCATGCCGGTCCCACTTGGATTCCCAGTCTGTTGCACAGAACAAAAACTTGATAGCTTTAGATGGAAACTGTGATACATTCATTCCAAAGTAACCAAAACACTAAACCCAACAGCAATTTTGAATGCACATTGATTACATCCATTCAGATCAGTATAATTACACACTATTAGGCGGCATGTGCACGTACATGTTATTGTTAGAAAGTCTAATATGTGCACGTAATGTTTGTCAATCTTCTATTGTTGTTTCCTACATATGGAAGCAAAATATGGGCAGGGTAGTAGCTACATTTTGATCGGAGGAATAAGAGGAATTACTGTTATTTAGAGGGCGTTTGGCAACACAAGAAGAAGTTGTTTTTCGAGAGGAGTTATTGTTATTTTTAATGTCAGTAATCATGCTTTAAGAAATGCGTGTCATTTAATGTTAGAGTTTGTTAAATGCCACATACCCTTCAATAGGAAAAGAATTTTACAATTTTTGGTACACCTTTGGCTTGTGGGAAAACTTATATGAAGGGTACTTCCGGGAGTTATGGCGAATGACCACACCATACTGAAAGGAAGGGCTCGTATTTCATGAACTCAAGTGTACCACCAGATGGCTCGAGGTCTTCCACATTTGCATTTGAACTCAACTAACTGCAAACTTTTATCAGCCTAAGTGTTCAAAAAATAATTTTAAGACAGCAACATTCTTAACACGCCAGAGCAAACCCCGACAACTAATCTCTAATTGTCGATATACACTTGGATGACCATGATTTATGGAGCTTCATATGATTACTCAGGGTTTGCTTTCAAAAGTGAGACAGAAATCATCCTAGATGTCTTTTAACAGAAGAAAATACAAGCAAACAGATGTAAGCAAAATCATTGGCTATACCTGGTAGAGATTGAGGCCTGGAACCATTGACATTTGTCCAGGTTGTGGCCGGTTGAACGGACCACCCATTGGAGGATACATTTGCCCCGGCCCACTTGCACCTGGAGGGCCCTGAATATTAGGCATCCCATTTGCAAAACCACCATGTGGAGGTTGAAGAGCATTATTGGGTACAGATCCTGAATGCATCTGATTTAAACCCATAATGTGGCCCTGTGTCATAGGGGACATCTGATTTGCTGAACCTTGCATTCCCTAAACAAGACAGGGCAACTAAATATTATTAACTGGGAAACTAAATATATATATATATATATATATGAAGAGAGTCTGCTAAAAAACAAATAAAGTACCATTTGACCAGGCATTGGTGGCAATTGTGGTGAGTTAGACATTGAGGGCATGGGCAAAGAACATGCCATCGATGATAGTTGGGGTGGGGGAGGGCGAGGTAAGTGAGGATGTGGTAAAAGGGGTAAATGAGATGGAGGCTGCAACTGCGCCAAATTAGGAGGTGGCACAGGTAAAGAGGGCATTTGCTGTGGGAATGGTTGATGCTGTTGTTGCGGAATATGATGAGGAAATTGTTGATATGCTTGACCGGAGGCAAGCAGGGAGGGATGTGGACCCGGTGGGAGGGGAGGAGCCCCAACAGGCATAGAAACTGGTAAAGGATGCTGCTGTTGTTTCTGCTCTCCTTGATCAGATGTGTCAAGGGATGGTATGGATAATGGCATTGCAACTCCAACACCAGGAATGGTTCCTTCGTTTCGGGGCAGACCAGCAGCAAAGGGTCCTGGAGTTGTTGGGCCTTCGGGTACTGGGAAATTATTGGCCACACGGCCCGCAAGAGCAGGGTTATGCTCACCAAATCCTGGAAAAAGATTAAAATAGAATAACAAATTGTCAAAAAAAAAAAAAAACAGAGAGCTCTTTTTCTAGTTTGTTCTGCCTCAATTCTCCAAGAAAAGTGAATCGACATGATCACTTCACAGAACCACCTAAAAAATGGCGATAGAAAAGGTATAAGAACAACCTTGGTTGTAGCCCGTATTGAATTTATCACGGGGAGGATCTCCTGGCCTGTTTCTACACCAAAACCTTGTTGTGTGATCATTGCTACCACTGCACAGGAAATAGAGTACATAAACTATCTCATAACAGAGCAAATGAAGATATAAAACAGTACCTCTTTATCAAATTCATGCATATTATAATGAATATCCTGCAAAAGAGACGACTTAGAAAACAACAAAAGGTAGACCATTATATATGCCTAACCACATCCTTTGAGCAATTCGAACCAGTATTGACAGTTAAGTAAGTTAACCAACTGACATTGCTGAGTAGAACAACTTTAGTACTACATTTGTACACAACAGCGAGGTTGCACTCTCAGTTATTAAAGAAGTAACAAGAAGAAATTAACCATCTATATCTAAATTCAACATCAGAATGCTAACATGCCTCCAAATGATTGTGTTTTGGTCATAGAATGAGTTCAAAAACTATTATCGCAGTGTTCTATCATTTCCAGTATATTTATGTTTTTATTTAGTGCTCTCCAAATTCAAGCAATTTCAAATATTCACATGGAACACAATTCGTCTTGAATATGTTACTCTAAATTATTGGTTTTTATAACAGAATAAGTTTGTAATTAGTGATTCCATCATGCTTGTTGTAGTATTTCTACGATATCAATCTGTCACTTAAAACTTCTATTCTTTGACAATAATTCTCTGAACCTCACTAAATTGGTGAATTTTTATAAACTTCTCAATGGCGAATTAAACTCCCTTAAAATTAATTTTGAACTTGTCTGCGACTCAATGAAATTATTTAATATATAAACCCCATCAGTATGAACAGACCGAATTCAGATCCTTAGTTTGGATGTTCATTCAGACTTCCTCGCACCCAGGTTTCAGACTTTCAGCATAATAAACTGTTATCATAAGTTTTTTCCCGGTCAGGATAGGTCTCATAATTTCAAGTACCATAGTATACTCTATACTTTCAAGGTAACGTAAATTGATACTGAAACACATCTTAAGGTGATGTGTCACTAAATATATTTTGCTCACAGAAATAACCATTTATCTATATAAACTAAGATAGAGATGCTGTCATCTGGAATGCTGGTCTGGAGCAAGTTGAATGAGGTACTTACATCAGCAAGAAATAATAAGGCCACTGACAACTTTTTACTAAATCCACACAACTCAAAATTTGTATTGTCGGTTCCATACAGCCAACAATACAAAATGGCTTGTCGGTTACGTATGGCCGACAGCACTGGTTTGGCGGTTCTAGGTTGCCGACAGTTCATTTTATGAAATTTGTACTGTTGGTTCTAGGTTATCGACGAACAATTCGGCCAAGAGTTGTGTGGATATAGTAAATAGTTGTGTGGAAATATCCGCGGCCAAATAATAATCAACCATTTCTTTTTCTTTTATTGATAAAGAAACATGAGTGCACTATAACTGAGTGCATTTATCTAATAACTCAAACAGAAACATTTACGATAAATCTGTAACAAGAAACAAGAATAACCACGCAAAAGATCAATGTACCTGCAAAGGATATAGCCAATTGGATGCCAAGCAAGGTCCCACACACTATTTTCATGTGCCCCAGTTATTTCAACCTGAGGAGTGTCATGCCTGTGCATCAAAATGACAATTAGTAATCACAAGATTAATTATAGAACCTAATTGTCAGTTGCAGTAATTGACATTTAATCAGGAACTCCCAGTTAAAAAGTTTTATATAAATATATTGTAGGGTCCACTGTGTTGCTATTAGGAGTTATTGTACTACTGGCTCATCGAATGGTGAAAGCCAAATAGGAAAACAAGTTTTGTGTACAATTGTGCTTCTCTTTGTTGAAATGGAAATTAAATCCTTGAAAGAAACAATAGCAGCAATCACAAGTATTTCAATCATAAAACAGAAGTTACCCAACAAGCCAATGAAAGATTCATGAAACAGAAGTTACCCAACAAGCCAATGAAAGATGGACCCGTCGAAACTGCCACTGACAAAATATTCTTCATGGAATGGATGCCAAGCGAGAGCTAGCAAAACAGAAAATAACAGAAGTAACAGTTAACCCATCGAAGTACCAGATGAAAAGCATAAACAAAGTCAACCAAGTTGGCCGGCAATGACGCTGGAAGTGTTCCTATAAACTATGAAGCATATATGTGCAAACACATAACCTGTTACAAAGCCAAACACATAGAAGTCTTGATTTTCACAGCAAAAGTATATGCTAAATAGGAACAAGAAGGAAGTTTACGCAAATATTTTTGATGGTCCTGAATCTCCTGATATACTTCTTGAAAATCCACTTCTGGTGAAAGGAGATTCTAAAAGTGTTGTTGCTAAGCAACGGGTTCTTCTTGGTGATCAGGCCTCAGCAGGGATTCCCATATTTCATGTAAGCAAATTAGAAGAATCAATGAAAATTTACATGAAGTATTAACAAGCAATCTTAAGTAATTGCAAACGGCACATATTTTACTCCTTCGGGTAATGTAGTATTCACACTGAAAAGATGAAGGCTTTGTGAATTTGGGTTGGGTCCAGAATAGAGAAAGGTCTCATCATGCCCAATACATGTGTGATCTGGGTAACACTGTAAAAGAGTACTCTATCCAAATCACAAATTGAGTAAATCCAGAAAACTACACATATTGCAATATCTAGATTCTAGACAAACTTTTACAAGTACATGAAGTTATCTACATTCTTCATTAATAAAATGGATTACAAGGGCAATAAACCATAAGAAAGTAAGTAATTTTGGAAAAGAAAGAGAATTAACTAACCAGTCACATCCTTTCGATGCCCACGGAATGATTCAAGTTCTTTCATAGCTCTTATGTCATAAAGCTGGAAATCAATAAGGAAGTGATTGGTGTCAAGTGTCAACCGAAAAGCAAGTAAAGAAAAGATATATATGTCAAGATTGAGGAAAAAAAAATATTTGCATAACAAGGTCAAAGCATGACAAACATATCAGCATAATGAAGCAGATGTTGCAGTTATCATATGGGAAACATAATACTGCAAGTGTATGGAGACAATGAAAAGCAACTATCACATAAAAAATATAACTATGACAATTGGTGGAGATGAAGAAATCTATCACATTATAAGAACCTTTAGTTTATGAAGAATATCCATCAGGAAAGCAAATAGTGCTGCATAAACTTTAAACTTGAAGAACTTTAAGGAGAGTATTACACTTGAACCCTAGTATAACTGAACAGCTGGTTTATGGCAAGATTTAAATAAACACAAAGTACCTGTAATTTTGCGGGAGGAAAATAAGAAAACGAAAGGAATGAAGAAACGAAAAAAACATTGTAGCCCGTGGAGTAAAACTATAGTTTTGAAGCATAATAAAAGATGCTGATGTGGACGCTATCTGTGTTTCTCCATCAGATTGACTACACTAGTAATAGTATCAAAAGATTCAAAAGTAAAAAGTTGCTAAAATCTTCAATAACACTTCAAGGAAGACAAAGAGTTGCACACCTTTATGATTTGATCCTTTGAAGCAGTTAGTACCCAATTACCATTTTGATTCCATTTGACACAAAGCACTGTATTTTTGTGACCATGGCTGCAAAAGAGGTGAATGGCTAACTAAACAGTATTCAAATGATAGAATGATTAGGTTGACAAATTAAGAAACTACACCTACAACGAAGAAAGCTCTTTCCCAGATTTAGCATCCCAGAGTTTAACAAGGTTGTCTTTGCCACCTAATGCATACGGTAATAAGTGATCAACAGTTAGATGACTAAGAAAAAAAATATATATGTTCAAAATATAGACAAAAGAAAGTACACACCTGAAACTAGTAAAGACTTCGTCGGGTGCCAATCAACACTCTTAACATCCCAACCATGGCCTGCCTGAGTTCAAAGCGCATACACTAGACTCTTAGGTTTTCTCATGCATGTTCAAAGCACATATAATTCACTGAGACATGCAGAAAAAAGATGTATTCTTTTGCAGATAGGCAGAAAGAGATTAACGTTCCGTTGTGGCAAAGTTTCTCATAAATATTAAAATATGCATTAGTAAAAAAAAATTAAACACTGGGAGGAAAAACTAATGGTGACAAAACCAATCAAAAGATTATACTTAGAGAACGTAGAAAGTAATTGAGAAAATAAAAGCATCAGCAGATCAGCTAATGAGAAAAATACAAACTAAACAAGGAAAATATCTTTGTCATGCTCATGTGCGAGAAGCGAAGCTCGAAAACTGTACACTACCCCATGATGCAGGTGCAGAAGCAAAACGAATCCATTTATTGTCTTATAGTAACTTCTAACATTCATTTTTATTCTTTTGGATCAATAAAATTTTGATGGCATAATTTCAAGAGGAAAAACGTGGAAACAACAGGAACAGAAACATCACATGCAGATTTAAGATCAAATCCAACATGAATGGCACAAGGGGATCATGGATCACTTAAGATTGTTGAATCATCAGGATGACTTGTTGGGTTTTCAAGGAGTGAAAATAAGAGTCTAAGGCCCTCCCCGGCATCACTGGAAACATTGGCAATACAAATGTTTGAGGCGCTATTTGCTGGACATGGTTGCTCGGTACACGTCTGCAAAAATCACTTAATAGAAACATTTACCAAAGGCCAACATGTTTTTTTTTTGTATGTAAAGGTGCTCTTTAGCATTTGCAGCAATAAAAGTGCATCAAATGTTTAAAGCACCAAAAGTGCAGCAAATGATTACAGCACCAAAAGTGCAGCAAATGTTTACAGCAGCAGAGGCAATGGCACCAACACCCACTCCCATTTGCTATAATACAATAATCTAAATGAACAACAAATAAACATCTATCCCAATCAGAAAAGAAAAGATTAAGACAAACCACATCCAACACCAAATTCTATGATAAAAACATGATAATAGATCTCATGAGCAAACAGAAGGTTCCATTAGTATATCTATTTTTTCTCTCTTTATTTTCTTTTTAAGTACAAGTTCGTTCCAAATACAGCTACAGCTGGTGGACAGTTTCTACAGAGACATGCTATTAATCATTAATAAACAACTAAGTTTTTCAAGGCACATTACCAGATAAAGAGCGCTCTTCCTGGCACCGTGCGAAATCCCAAACTTTAACAGTAGTATCATCGGAGCAGGAACAGAACTTCAAATCAGTCCTACAGAAGCTGTTGAACAAAATTTATAGTTTAAAGAACCTAAATATGAAATTCTACTGGAAAATACACAAAGGAATACAAAGATGTACCTCAGGTCACGAACTGATTCTTTATGAGCAGATTTATTTGCCTTGACATTATTCATGTTGTTTTGCCAATACCTAACAAAATAGTTGATGTACAGAATATATTGTAATCAAAACAAAAGTGTATCCTCAAACCCAAATAAACAGGTATGACAAAGCAACAGTATATTCGATATGTAATAGGAGATAAATCGTACTTTATTGAGCCTCCATCATCCCCAGTGACCATCCAATTCTCGTTGTGACTCCATATCATAGACCTAATTGCTTGATCATGAGCCTGTACAGAAACGGAATCCCCCCAACAAAACTATTTAGTTGATATGTTTATAACAGAAGCGTCAGAAATAATCAACCAAATGAACAATTCATACCTGAAGAATCATTTCAAAGTTAAATGACTGTCCATTCCAAAGAGTAAATTCACCACTTTGAGACCCAGTTATAAGACGTCTCCCTGTAGGAGTCCACTTTAGTAGAAGACAATAGAGTAGGTTAGATGTTGGAAGGATAATATCTCATTAATCAATAATCCAATGAGCTCAAAATAATCATAAAATGCAACTATCATGATAAGTTATGTCATGCTAATCAATTATGTTTCAGGGTCTCACTCCGTAATGGTTATATTTCCATCTGCTATAGTCATATCTGTGCTTTTCATCACATATAATGAAAATAAACATATATTTAGCTCTAAAATAATTTAACATAATGTGAATTTTCACTTCTGCATATGGAGGATTGTCATGATGTCCTGTTCTTTCTAGGTTGAGATGTCTTCTTTTGTCAGCTTTCTATAATGCTGAAAACACGAAGAATTTAGAGTATATATCAAATTTAGAAGAAAATCATGTAATACAGCTGGTGATGTAGGAAAAAAGGAATATTTTATACGAAAATTCGTGTTTTTTACAATATATAGTAAAATGGGATGTACTATAAATAGAGATAACAGTATTTACCTATAAACAGAGGTCCCTAGATCATTAAATAAATCCAATAAACATAAGAATACTTCAGAATTTTAATTTCCAACTTTAGTTTTCTACTTGTGAATTCAAGAGCATTTTTTCCTTCTTCCTAGAGCAATCATTTATTGCTTCCACTATATTAGTCGGTCCCATACATAAAAATTAAGAATGCCACTGAACAACCACCAGGAAGGAAAGAAATGTTCTGAAGTAAGGCTGTGTTTGGTATCCACACCAAAATTCCATTACATGTGCTTTAGTTGTGGTCGAAGGAGTACAATCATTACACTAATTTGTAGTGGGCCATCATAAATTTGGTGAAATAGGGTGTAAATATTCACAGCAATTTTTATGACTACAAATATTCACACCCTATATCATCAAATTCATGTGGGAGACCACTAGTGTAATGAATGCACTCCTACAACCACAACCAAAACACATGTAATAGAATTTTGGATTGTGAATAAAATTCACCGGATACCAAGCATAGCCTAATCCACAACTGGAAACCTGCATGTAAAGACATGTTCCAGCCTTCATAAATTAAACAGTAATAGAAACATTTCTTGTTATTACAATCACAAAATAAAAACACCCTGAACGGAACAACTGTGGAACTGCTAACTAGCAATTTGAACAGACTAAGAACCCCATATTTAATGCAGATCAATAACAAACTCACACACACACAGGACTTCATCAAAACTCACCAAGACACGGTTTATTGAACACCTGTTTTTGTTTGTAGACGCATGGACAAACTTTGCAGCAAAGCTTGTGGATGGATTATCTGCATAGGCAATTGTTGGCAACATCTGCAAGTTGCACAATAATAGAGAAATAAATTATATGCCAAGAACATAGTTAGCACATTAGCACCTTACCCCAAAACAATAGATCTTAGCAAATAGCGATTAGTTTTAAGCTTTTACATTTACCGAAAATGAGCACAATCTACAAGTAATTACGGTTACAAAGCATGAATGACTCAGGGAGCAGCAGAAACATGAGGAATATACAAAGCAGAGAGATTGGAAAAATCATAATTTAGGTGAAGTACCTAATATTCTACTATACATAACTTTAAAACAATAAGCACTTGAAAAGCAAGGAACTAACATCTATTGCTGCAGCTGGGGTAGGTTGCAACACAGTCCTATCCCTTGAAGCTCGCTGCCACATACGTATCTGCAAAACAGTAGTATAACTAGTTCAGTCTTTAATTTACATTTAGAACATAACGAAAGTTACGAAACAAAACAAAAAAAGAAGTTCCGTAAAATAGCATCCCATTTAAACTTTCTCGGTAAGTGGACCCAGAATAACAACAATAAGAAAGAGAACTACAATAAGATGCATGCTAAGCAGTTATAGAAGTAGTGAACAAAAAACAGGTCTCCCAACCGATATCAGTTGAGCAAAACTTCTGTAACTGATAATTGACTAAAGTTCTACAGAGCATGTACACAGAATGAAAAGTTTAATGAGAATAAAATCACAAAAGTTTAAATAGCAACGAAGGAACTTATTTATATAAGAGAAAATAAATTAGCTAGGGAAAGGCATCCCAGTGGTCAAATTATTAGTATGAACTCAGTTTGGCAAGAGTATCTAATTATCTAATTCTATTCTCACTCCTCTGGATCTCTCTGTGCATAATATTAAAGTTTGATAGCTAAACAGAATAGAGTTTAGTGAGAAAACAAAATAGGCTATTATTTGTTAAGTTTGAGATGGGTGACTGTATATGATCCAAATAGAGAAAACATAAAATTCTAAAGTCCGTCTCAATCGGTCAACTGGCACATGGCCATATTCAGAATGTGATCCTCCAAGCCAATCTAAACAGCAGTAGTTGAGTAAACAAAAAGAACTTAAGTAAATCTCAATCAGTCAGCTGCAATGTGATCATGCAAAACAAGTTGACCATGTGATCATGTAGTCATGTAAGCATCCAATAATACGTGTACACCAGTTGCACCGAAACAGAAGATAAGATTGATCTTTCTCCATAAACAGTTTCTTTCTTCTAATGAAGAGGATTGAAGGCCACAACATTTAAGTGATACCTCAGAGTTTAGCAAAGTGGGGCAGGCAACCAAATGATACATGTCGAAATCTGAAACATGTATTAGTTGTATAACGGAGCACTATCAATAAGCCCAAAATACAGATAAATCATACACATCTTATACTATAAGATCAATTATGTCGAAATAGAAGATTATATAAACAGAGAAGCAAAAGAAGGTATCTCTATACATCACAGATTAATACCTCAATAAATTTAAGTACATGTAAGTGTACAAGCATTGAAGATGAAAAACACCATAACTCCTCTAGAAATCATTTCTGACAGATAATGTGCACTATCTTATATGTCAGGAATCAGTATGTGTGGTCGCAAATATGCAAATAGCGAAAAACCCTAAGAGTGTCATGACATTATATTCTTTGAAGCATTAAATCGTCAGAATTCTAGTTAACTAGTCAGTCAATGCTAGGATATTTCACAAATTAACCACCCAAATCGGGAAGAACTGAAAGTACAACGTATCTGGGAATGCATGCATAGATTAGAAGAAATAACAAAACTCACCTGCATATACCGCACAACAGTGCTCGTATAATCAACTGCTCTCCGCTGGACAAGCTTTCTAACTCTTTTGGCAGCAAAACTGTCTCCATGAGCTGCAACAAATTTGAAGTAAGAAAAATAACGATAACTTTCAAGAAATACAACAGAAATCACCATATTCTACAAATACACAGGTTGACCCCTGGAAAGGCTGAAACATTAATTCAAATAGGAAAAAGAGAAACTATATCAGTATATCTGAAAAAAATATTTTAAATTGGAACAAAATCTCAAAAGTTTCAAGATGTCAGTTACATATGTACAAAATTTGACCAATTGCAGATTAGTATTAGGCCTTGCTTGGTATTCTACTAATAGTGCTTCAACTTTTATGGGTCCTTGGTGGGGATCAGTGGGCTCACAAATAAGAGGCAAAAAGACTCTGAATATTCACAGTTTTATAAGTGCTGCTGATATTCACAGTTTAAGCTGTGAATATTCACATCCTTTTTACCTCTTATTTATGGGCCACTGCAAATTACCATGAAAATATACCATTGATCCCCACCAAGAACCCATAAAGGCATAAAAGTTGAGGCACTCCTAATATTTACATTATTAGCAGAAAACCAAGCAAGGCCTTATTTACAATTTAGAGCAATTAAAAGAGAGCTCTTTTAGGATTTTGGCCTAGACCAACACTAACGTCGAAGCTGAAACCTAAAGCCTAGCAAATAGCTTTTCTCAAATCCAACAGGAACATTTTCTTAGTCTCAAAGTTAAAAACACTGTGAATTTGTTCCAGTTACTTGAACATAAATTTTTTATGCTAGTAATCAAGGGATAAGGTTTTTTTTGTCATTAGACGAATGCTAGAGACACTATCTAACTTCCACATTGTTCTAAAATGCTTGCAAATGAACAAAATAAACATTATCTGAAATCCTAGCATTTCAATCTAGTAGTCATTAAAATCAGGAAAGGAGAAAAGGAGAAATCATGTATGTCACATTCATAAGGAGTTGGACCGTTGGCGTGATGGTAATCCGATGTGAGATTAGTCGAAGAAGCTGATGGTTGTCGCATCGGAGGTCCCCTATGAAAGTCACCGCCTTGTTGTTGCTGTTGTTGAAGTTGTTGTTGTTGTTGATGTTGTTGTTGTTGTTGTTGTTGTTGTTGTTGTTGTTGTTGTTGTTGCTGTTGCTGCTGCTGTTGTTGATGGTGCTGGTGCTGCTGCTGTTGATCACTATACATCATCCTTCCTTATGGTGTACAAAACTTTCACTTTAATCCTATCTAGAAAAGATTAAGAAAAACCAAAATACCTACCCTTAGTTGGACTAGAGAACAACAGAGGAAACACTTTTAAATCATATTCATGTAGACAATATGAGATCCCAACCAAGACTATCTTTTGTGTATAAGTGAAGACTAATAAGGAAGGAATTGAATAGTTTAGATATCACATTTCATGAAAAAAATAAAAAGAGTCTACATACTTATCCCCCAAATAAATAAAGCACTGAAACTCTACATCCCAAAATTCTTAAAACACCTACACGATGCCCATGAAAGTTAAACCATAGTCCAATCATACAAAGAGCTGCCCTTCTCTACTATAGGCTGATTGAAATTGTAGCAACCTATACTTTTCTTTTTTCTTTTTTTAATAAGTTATTGAAAGGTCAAAAGGCAGAGAACTATGGTAAAACCTGTACTTAGGTTGAATTAACCAAAACAAGTTTAAATGATGAAAGTTACGCATGGATTAAGCCTCTCCAATAAGAAATCAAAAGGCCTAGACAATAAAGCAATAGAAGAATATAGAAAAATTCAAACTTTCGTACTCCATGTTCGATTTGAATGGTAAACCCTAGAATTCAATGAAAAAAACTTCTGGTGATAACAAATCAAGGAAGCTAAACAGAAACTTCGGCAAGACGAAATCAGAAATCTGAAAACCTATGCAATGAAAAAGATAGGAGAAGACTGAAGAGGTTTTACAACCAACTAAACTTATATGAATTCCGAAAGAGAAACAATATGACAAGCACATGCTTATAAATGCTCTAATTTTTCTACATGTTCCAACACAAATCAACCGTAAAGAAACTCATACCCAAGGTATTAAATTTCGACATATTTCGGTCGAAATATTCGAAATATTTCAGTTTCCATAGTGGGCGACACGAAATATAACTTACAGTGTCGTTTTGTCAATATTTCGGTCGAAATTTTCGAAATAATCGAAATGAACAGTAAATTTCCACCGAAATAATGACAAAAACACAAGAAAATAGATCGAAATATTTGAAATTTACGAAATAAACAGTAAATTTCCACCGAAATAATGACAAAAACACAAGAAAATAGATCGAAATATTTGAAATTTACGAAATAATCGAAATAAACAGTAAATTTCACCGAAATAATGACAAAAATACAGAAAAGTAGTTTTATTTTGTATAATTTTAAAAAAATTTCTTATCAAAGAAGTGAAAGGGTATGCATTATCACTAACACCTAAATTAGATGTTTGTTATTCTTATTAGGACATGCCATAGGTCATACTATTGTGCTATTAAAACCTAAGTTTGATATTTATTGTTCTAATTGTACTTATGTAGTTATATTATCATCATAGTATTGACGTGTTTGTCACTCACTCCTAATCTAGGTATTTGATTAATAACTTAACGTGTGAGAAACTTACACGGGCGTCTAACAAAAAGCCACTAGACTTCATTTCCAACCACCATAGTAATTGTTAGAGCTTGATAACATGTGCTCTCATGCTTCTTTTGTTGTTTGCTAAGTGTTGAATAAAAATTTCCACTACATTTCCAACATTTGCACAATATTTCCATCATTTCCATGAAATTGTAATTATTTCCACACTAACCGAAATATTTCCACGAAATATTTCGGTTTCCAAGTGGACCGAAATTTATACCTAAACCAAAATTTAAAACCTTGCTCATACCAACTTGTATTTGTACCAGAACATCACCAGACAGAAAAATAGACCTTATAAACTCATGCTTGGCATATATAGGAAACTCTTCTAATACGAAGTTCGCTTTAGTAAATTCAGAAACAAACTAAAAACAAAGGTGCCCATCAATCCCAAGAACATAGTAATATGAAAATTTGGCAATTCAAATTTAAAAACCCTAATTATAAGTTCAGAACCCCAAAGAGAAAAAATGAGTTGAATGGTGTTTAAGAATCGCAGAGACTTACTGAAATATGATGTTAAATGACTCTCAAACCCAACTAAGATTTAGGGTTTAAACTTCGTCGAATTTGTTTTTCAATGTACGAACCTAAACAGAACCAAAATAACAAATTTGACTGAAAAACTAACAGGAACTGAAAAGTACCCAGATATGGACTTAATATGAAGATAAAACATCATCAAAAGAAAATGTCTGCTAAGTAATTTAGCATTTCCAGAAGTGGACTATAAAGCAGCTAGAAATAGAAGAGGAGAGAGAGAGAGAGAGAGAGAGAGAGAGAGAGAGAGAGAGAGCAAATTGACTTATGTAAACCAACTAGAATAAGAAGGGTTCCTTACCAAAAAAAAAAAAGAATAAGAAGGGTTCATCTAAGTTGCAGAAATCAAATGCTTCCTACTCTTAGTCTAGAATTTTACCGAAAACAAGAGAGAGAAACGATGGATCAAAAGAAAAGAGAGAGAAATGGAGTTGCTTACCTTCTTCGACTAATGGCAACGGACATATGTTTGTGAGAGGGAGATGGAGAGAGGAGGGAGAGGGAGAGAGGAACGATGTAAGGTTTTGATTATTTCAATCCATGGGTTTAAAGAGAACAGTTTGGTATTGGGGAAATCTTAAAAGCACTCCCTTTTGTCTTGTTGGCAGACTCATTTTAGTTTGTCTGAGTCAAATCGGTTTGACTACAACTTCTTTTGTGGGGCTGTCAAAGAATACTTCATCCGAAATGACCTAGTATGCCCCCATGCATAGAAGACGAGCCCCCGTAGCGCGCGAGTTGGCTATCCCTGACAAATTCACTTTGCCCATGCGTGTGAGCTAGCAAATTATGCAGCGTGTAATTTTATTAACTCCTTTGCACACTTACCCCCACAAAAATCTCTTAAATTGTCTCTGTTAACACTTATTTTTTTTGACATTGTAAGTGGGCATTAGGTGAGCCCACTTGAACACGACCCATGAGCTAATGTGATCTAAATGATAAGAAAATCTTCGTCACAAAAAATCAGTTATTAGATCAACTTCATATATTACCCACTCGCATGTAAGTAGATTGTAAAAATAAAAGTGAATATTTGGTAGGCTCACTTGGAGATGAACCATAGGTTGATGTGATCTAAACGATGAAGAGATCTTCGTCACAAAAAATCAACCTTTGGATCGACTCCATGTATCACCCACTTGCATGAGTAGATTGTAAGAATAAAATGGTATTGTGTGGGCCCACTTGAAAACGCCTATGGTTTGATGTGATATGAACGATGAGAAGATCATCGTCACAAAAAAATAATCATTGGATCCACTCCATGCGACCCCACTGGCAAGTGTAAACCAAATGTAAATAAATAAAAACATTTGCAAGGACATATCTGGTATTTAAAAAAAAGGGTAAGGAAAAAAATTGAAAGACAGTTGGACAGACAACTCAATAGCTGATCGCCCATCCAACTATCTATCTTTCCCATATTCTATCTTTCTCTCTCCTCCTTTTTACTCTCTCTACGGGGCTCAAGTGTTGGGGTTTATGCCCTAAAATAATTTAAATCGATAGCATTAATAAATCATATTTATTAATAAGTATCATATTTGTAGACACCCCCAATTTGGTTCATCTAAATTATCTCAGAAATTATGTCAAATAAGCTGAAAAACATCCAAGCTAGAAACTGAACGTGTCTAAAACGGAGCTTGAAAGAGTCGAAACAGGGAAAGGGAATTAAGACCTGAGTCAGAGCCTCAGGAACTCTCAAAAACTCTCGAACACGATCCCGGAAGGTCTGAAAGACACGAAAAGGACTCCGGAAAACCCCGAAAACGAGCTCGGAAGGTTTGAAAAACACGAAAACAAGTCTGAAAAGTCCTAGAGTGCCCCACAAGGGCTAAATCGCCTAAAGGAGAGGCGACACGTGGCAAAACCGCCTCAACATTTAGAGCGCACCTTCAAGATGCGCTCAAAACCAGGTCAGGGTCCTATAAATAGGACCCTCCCCTATTTCTTATTTTTCGTCAGAACTCATGTTTCATACTTGACACTTCTGAATCTCGAGTATGGCTTAAACTTCTGAGTTCAGAACTTCTTTCACGCAGACATGCTGAAAACTTCTGAATCTCAAGTCTTCCGATTTAGTTCTAAATCTTTTCAAATAACGAAAAATCTCTTCGAGGGCCACCTGCTGCCCTTGGAACGACGAAGTTCTCTTTGTGGGCTATCTCATGCCCTCGAGACGAGAAGTTTTAGAGAGAAATAGTAACAAACCTCTGCCCAAATTTAAACTATCAAGCCTTTAAAACTTTTGAGAAATAGTAACCAACCTCTGCCCAAATCTCGGTTCAGCCAAGAAGCGCTCAGGTAAGCTCGAAACCTTCAAGCTCTTTAAATTCAAGATGTAATATGTTCAAGTCTATGTAATACTTCAAGTCGATATCAAAACACTCAATTTTAAATACTATCAATATATTTGTTGTTTTACAGAAGATATACCCTAAATACCCCTAATTGAGAAGTAGAGACCGACCTTAGTCTGGCGGTTGTCGGGTGCATAACACCTTCCCGACCAGTAATAGGACTCTCTTACCTAGAATCTCTTAATCAAAAATGCAGACCGAGTCAAAAGGAAAGATGTTGTTCAATCTCTCACAAAAAGGTTGAAAAAAAAATTTCTATTAAAGGGCCCTGATTCCCTTAAATTCAGGTGGCGACTCCAAATCAAAAGGAATAGAAATAGGAGCAAGTTATCCCCTTAACGAAAGGAATCTGGAGACAGCGAGAGCTCCAGAGCGCGCGGACTTGAACCATCTCCCTACGAAAGAGGAGAGAGAGAAAGAGAGCGAACGTCGTACTAGGGCGGTGTAAAAACTACGGCGCCACAGCTGGCGACTCCACTAAGGAGTTAAAACCTACAGGAATCCGACTTGAAAAACAATTAAGGGTATATTTTGAATATTATCTGTAGAATATACTTTTCTGAAAAACACATACACACTTCATGCACTCATTCATCTACATATGCATTGTTCTATGATCATCCTATAAGAAAACTCGTGGGCTTACGTATACTGACTCCCGGTTGAAAGGTCATATGGGATATAACAGTTGAAACACCACAGCTTCAGCTTGGTACTTAAGACTAGCTTCGTACTGCGAGGTATATCTTTCTAAGGAAACCTAAGCCATACACATTACTATCTAGTCGAAACTCATGTTGCACGCATAAAAACTCACATACACAAGCCTGTTAGGGGTTGTTTTGCTGCACAAATATTTGGGACACTTGCACCGCTAGGCTTTTTCAAGTTAATCCAGATCTTCGCTCAGTACTCAGGTGGAAAGGAAACATTCAGAAACCACAACCATGGGAAAGTCAAAAAATTAAACGCTTGGGTCAGACCGTCAAAAAGGTTGGTCCGTAACGAAGTCATATTCGATCAAGAGAACATTGAGGAATCACCGATGACTCCAACAACAATGAAGAAAATGATGGAAGCATATACGGATGTACTTATTATAAATATGATGGGTGTCATGTGGAACCCAAAAAGGTAGTTCCACCCAAATGTTTTGTATTGGACGAAGCAGAGTACCAACAAAATGAGCAGATAGAGTCAGAAAAGTCGAAGGAAAGCTCCATGTACCAAGAATTTCAGGAGATGAAGGAAGAACTTCGCAAAATGAAGACTGAAACATTCGATGCAAATGAATGGTATCAGGCTCCTACTGAAAAGCTCCCTCCAAACTCTAAGTTTCCAAAAATGGAGAAATACGATGGATTTGGATGCCCTAAAGCTCACATCATGTCATATATGGGATACTTAAAGCCGTTGGGAGTCGAAAATAAATTATTAGCTCATTTGTTTCAATGAAGCCTCACAGGGCTAGCATTAAGATGGTTAGTAGCTTTCGACCAGAAGATCATTCCGACTTGGCCAGCTTTAACCGATGCCTTCATGAAACAGTTCTCACAAAATTCAAACCTGATGGTCACTAAAAGACAACTGAATGCACTATTACAAGGAATCAATGAATTATTCACTGACTTCATAGCCAAATAGAGAGGAAAGTGCAAGGAAATGATTGATCGTCCTTCAGAAGAAGATCAAATCTCTATGATACTGAAGAATGTCAATCAAGAATACAAATTGCCACTGAGTCTCGTAGCACACAAATAGTTGTCAGAATTAGTACAGTTAGGATTGCAAATTGAGGATGCACTGAAGCATGGCGCAAAGATGACTTCAAGTTCAAAGGGAGATGGTAGATATCAAAAGCATGGAAATAAGCATGTTAACCACCTCACTATCCAGCTTGGATTCCAAGTTCAAGCTCAGCCTCAAGTACAAAAACCATATCAACCAAGAGAGCAAAGGAAATTCTCAGAGTTACCACATACACTGACGGAATTGCTCCCCCAATTAATGGAAGAAAAGTTAGTATGGTTGAAGCCACCAGAGCCACTGAGTGAGCCTTTTCCCAAATGGTACAATCCCAATTTACACTGTGACTTTCATCAAGTCAAAGGGCACTCAACAGATAAATGTTCACATTTGAGACTTCTGGTTCAAAATTTATTAGAAAAATAACATAATCAACATTCCTGGAGTACGTGTGCCCAACAGAAAGCCAAGTGTCAATAACAATCCGTTGCCAGTACATCAAGACGAGGGGAAACATAATGTCAATTATATCGAATGCAATGAGATAACCGATCTATCTCAGTTCATCCAGAATCAGAATGATGCTGAACATGAGAAATCAACAAGCAATTCTGAATGCCTCGTAGATAAATCCCAGGTACGTATGTCTCTAAAAAAACTCGATCCTGATCCAATTCTTTCAATTCGTCCATTAGCAAAAGATTTCTCTATTGCTACTAACATGAATGCAGGATTGATCACCAGCA
This sequence comes from Macleaya cordata, assembly GCA_002174775.1. NCBI lineage: Eukaryota > Viridiplantae > Streptophyta > Magnoliopsida > Ranunculales > Papaveraceae > Macleaya > Macleaya cordata. The sequence goes on from MVGT01002420.1 coordinate 46,195, forward strand.
AATCTGCAGCTATTCAACAAGAGAGAATATCCTGAAAAGGACAGAAGTTGGACCACCCTCGTCTGATGAAGGAATGCCTTGGTCCCTAAACTTTTTACAGTTGTTTTAAATTTCCTTATTTTCAATATACCAAAAAAATTGAAAAAAGAAAAACTTTTTAAAACACCAAAAAATTGAAAAAAGAAGATTTTCAGAAAAAAGAAAACTTTTTCGATCTGACACCTGAAAATGAGGAAGATACAGTATCCAGGGATGGCTATAGGAAAACATCAAAGAAGAAATTCTAGATGAAATCCTCGACCAACATAAAGATAGGCCTCGAAGTAGTGAACTTGAACACGAAAGATGAACCTCAAACGGTCAAGATCGAAACTACCTTGCCCTAAGATGAGCAGAAAGCTATGGTCGAGTTGTTGACACGGTACAAGAACATACCAGGACTTGATATAAGCAGCGTTGAATATCAAAATGTTATACCAGTGAAGCAGAAAATCAGAAAAATGAGATCAGAATAGTCTGTCAATATCAAGGGAGAAATCTCAAAGCAGCTACACGCAAATTTCTTGGCCTCAATTAAATACTCAAAATGGTTGACTAACATACTCCTGGTATAGAAGAAAGATAGCAAGGTTCAAATGCACATCAATTGCAAAAGCCTGTCACTCGATCCTATCAACAAAAGTTTGCCCGAGATAATTCAAATACGACTTAATGCTCACAGAAGTCAAGCTGGTCCTACACACTAATATCAAGGGAAGGACCTTACATCATCAATAAGTTTTCATTGGAATGGCAATCTACCTCATAAATGCAACTGCAATCGAACTACAGAGGCTTGCAAGTGCCGATCAACTCAAGATATACTATGCAAGATTCAGTTTCCCAACTCCTAAACAAGGGGCAAATGAAACCATTAAGGCTCATTAAAAAGAGGCCATTTTTCATAGACTTAAAATCCCAGAAAATCACCCAAATGTTAAAACTCAATACCGCTTTGAGCTTTAGCCTATTCTTTTACTAGTAAGAAAAATCTCTTTTAAAACCAGAAAGAAATGCCTTTAAAACTAGGGGTAGGTATTCAAAAAAGAAAAATCATATTCCTACCCTGTACATAAATCTAGGGGCAGATATTTTGCAAGAGAATCCAAAAACAATGAAAAAGCTCTAAGAAAAATCCAAAAAAAGGCAAAAAACAGAAAGGCCAAAAAACTTAGAAAAATCAAAATCCAAAAAATATATGCCTCATGTCTAGGGGGCAAGAAACAAGAGAGAACACCTAGTTGAAAGAAAAAAGAACAAACTTTTTGAGCCTCAATCCCTTCTTTTCAAAGCCTATCCCAAGCCTCACTACAACGTATAGAAAGACCTCTCTAAGTCTCAAAGGTAACAAATGCCCTTGGTAGAGAAGAAGAGCAGTGAACTCCAAAAAAATAAAGAAGAAATAAAATTCAAAAACAAAAAAATTCATAATGAGAAAAATGAAGACTTAGGAAAATTTAATCGACTTTTGCAGGTTTCAACATCGCAATCCATTCACAGTTGAGCTAAGCTAAAATGAGCACCGAGGAGTAAGCCAGCAACATCCAAGCCAGGGGCATAACTCGTCTCACGCTGTGAAAAAAAACAAGGTCAGAAACTCTTCACCTTAGTCGAAAGGCAAGTTAGTCTCAATCGAGACTGTGGCAAGGTAAATTCGAGTGCAAAAAGAAGCACTTCGTATAGTCCAAGACTGGCAAAAGGCCTATCCATCAAAATGGCCATCAATATCCTTGGATATGTTATCTTCCTTATAATCATTGTCAATCTCATATTTTATCGCGTTTAACCGATTTTCAAAAATCTTTAAGAAATAAAAAATATTTTGTTTTTAAAACCCTTGTTTTCGAGGAGCCTATGATGAAAGATCTAGGATATTGGGAAAGAGGAATCTCGATTTTCAATTTCCGCGACGCGCAAACCACCTCATCACTTCTCATTAATGCGCATGGTGGGTGATCTGAATCTAGCCGTCATTTCATTTTTCGGGGAATGTGCTACTAATAATAACGACTCGTTTCCCGTGTGTCCCAATGATTCCTTTGGGGTATATATACTGTTCTTCCCTTTTTTACCGGAGCAGTAAAAAAATTCAAACTTTTCCCTCTTCTTTGCTTCTTCTTCCTCCACTCTCCCTGAGTTCACCGGAAATTGAGGTCCTCTTTACTCCGGCCTTCTTTTTTGTTTCCTTCATGGCTCGCACCCGTGCTGCCGTAGTGGATCCGGCCGATGCTAGTTTCGCGCAGAGCCCGAAGGATCGTCTCACCTATTTGGATCGTTTCTTCGATTTTGCCAAAGACGTGGTCTTTGCCGACCCTCCTCCCGATCACCAACAGTGTTTGTCGTCGGTGAGGAGGTGGCTTCTTTACCTTTCGAGATCTCAGAAATCCTGCGCTTCCCTTTGGAGAGGGGAGACTTCGAGTCTTGTCCAATTGAATTTCGGTGTCACGGGCGCCCGACTATGGGTTGGGACGAATGGGTTGACGACATCTGTGCTAATGAAGACCTTTCTCACTGCTTGGAGAGACTTGACATTCAGGTCGCCGTGGTGCGATCGAAGGTGGTGACCATCACCAAGGATTTCAGGGGTCTAATGGGTTTATTGAGTCGATGGTACCCGGTGAATCATACCTTTGTTTGCTCATGGGGCGAGGTTTCACTAGGTTTGGACGACGTCGCCTTCTTGCTGTCGCTTCCTATCAGCGGGAGGTTGTCTCTCGGTGATCTTCGATTATCCAAGGCAGAGGAACAGATTCAGTCAGCGCTCCGGGGTGGTTTCACAGCCTCTAGGAGAAGTAAGCAGCCCACGGCGCCCGATATGCGCCGGGCGACGCTCGTTGGCTGGATACGTTACTGGGGTCCCGGCGGAGGCGCCTCTCAGGATGGACATAACGCCACCATAATTCTTGCCGCTTTTCTAGCTTTCTGGCTGTCTCAGGAGCTTTTTGAGGGCGCCCCGTTCGATAAGGTGAAAGAACATCTATTTCCAATAGCCATCAAGCTGGCCCAAGGGGAGAAAATCGCCTTGGGTCCCCAGTTCTTAGGCACCCAATACAGGCGCCTTGATCAGCTTATTAAGGACGTTCGTTCCGCCAACGGTCAGTTCGTGGTGGACACTTGCGTTGACCTGAATTTCCTGCAGATGTGGGCCTGGGAGCGCCTGGCGATCTATCGTCCCGTGCCCAAATCACTCACTGAACCTATTCCAGCACACGAGCCGCATCCAGACGGCCTTGTGTATGATGCAGAGTACTCGGCTCATTATTCACGTGCATATTCTTGGAGGGACGTGAAGCCCAGTGGCAAGCCTTTGCTCAAATTCCTTGACCAACAGTCGTGTTTTATTTTTCGCCCTTACATGGAAATTCCGGAGGGAGTGGAGCATCCCCTGTGGGCCTCCGAATGGGAGGGTCGTTTCCTTGACTTCGGAGAGGGAATAGACCAGTCCGCCTATGAGTTCGGCTTATGCGTCACTCTGGGCTTTTTACCGTCTTTTGCCGACGGCGTCCAAGAGGTGGTATTGTATTGCGTGGATAGTTTTGCGCACCAGACGGGCTTTGATCAAGGCGTGGCTCCAAGACCCCCTCCTCCTATGGGCTGGAGGAAATGCTGGTCCCTTTTTACTTACTCAGAAATTGACCGCCACGGTAATCTTAGGGGGGCAAGTTCAAACTGTTTTATCCGCCCCAAGATCGTGTTCCGTTTGTTAGCAAGTCTGCCTAGGAATTTTGGTTTCAATAGTTAGAGCATTTTCGCGAGTTTCGAGGCGCTCCTTCCATTGAGCAGCCTCTTTTGGATTCTTCTGACCTCACTCTCTACGAGCGGTTGAGAGAGATCAAGAAAAAACCTGGCGCCGTCGTGCCGAAGGCGCCCGTAATTCGTGGGGTCCTTCGACATCCTTCTCGTCCTTCCAGCCCCCAGGCGCCCATTGCGGGTAGTAAGCGCGGCGCCACTCTCGCTTTTGTAAGTGTGTTGTTTTGCAAAATTTTGATGATTCATATTGATTTTTCGGCGTTCTTATTCCTTCGTTGTCCTGTGCTCAGCCTCCCGGCCCTTTGAAAGTCCTTCGTCCGCCTAAGTTTCGTAAATTGGTGACGGCGACTGAGACCGGTAGGGGCCATTTCACTTATTTCCGTGCTTTTCCTTTAAAGAGAGATACGGGGTCAAGTAGTGCAGTTCGCGATGAGGACCCTAAGGTTTCACATCCTGTCAAGCGCCCTGACCTATCAGACCCCGTGTATCGTGCCCATTTCTTGTCTGTTTTGGCAAGAGCCTTTCCCATAGAGATTAGTTCTGACGAGGGTGATGATGTAGGTGAGGGTCCTTCACAACCTTCCTCTAGAGGGGGCGCCACTGCTACTGAAATTTCTTCCAAGGCTCCGGGTACTGGGATTTCTTCGACCGTGGTGGAAGTTTCTGTTGCTGAAGGTCAACAAGAGGTTCCTTCTGCTGATGCTACCCCTTCGGATCAGGGGGTTGGCCCTTCTCTGGGGAGCCCTACTCATTCTGAGCGCCAGTCCCCAGTTGTCGGTGGCGACTCTCGTCAATTTCCTCAACCATCTTGGGTTGGATCTTTCGAGGGCGTCAGTCCTCATGGCGGAGATCATTTTTCTGGTCACGCATCTCCTCTCCAGGTGGGTGCTTTTTTTATTATTATTATGCTTCCTTAATTCTTTCAAGCATATTTTCCTTTTCTGTGTTGACGCTTCCTCTCTATTTTAGGGCTCGGGAGCCCCGCTGCATCCTTCAGAGAAAGGTTTTGTTTCTTCTCAAGAAGATGTTCAAATGATTGATACTCCTGGCGGTCGAGCCCACATTCAGGAGTACATGTTATCTGTTCCTGAACGAACTCTTGATAGGGACGGCGAGCTGATGGATGAGCATGATGACCCTTCTCAACAAGATGAGGCTGAAATTGATGGCGCTTTGCCTTTAGAGCAGCCTGGTGGTCCTGTGTGTGGAGATGCTCCTGAGAGTCCTTCCTCCCCCATAGGACCACCTGGCGTAGCCCCCTCTACTAGTCATGTTGCAACTGGGACTGGTGGCGCCTCAGCCTCTCATGGAAGAGAGTTTTTTAGTTCAGAATTTTTGGTTTTGCCTTACAGGGGGCGCTATGAGGCTTTGGTTGCGCTTCATGGGCCGTTTGTTTCTCGTGCTGTTATCAGTAGTGATCGCATACTTGGTGCTGTTGTTTTCGAATTTTTGGAAATGTTTGGTTCAATGCAATGCATAAATCTTGGTGAAGTGACTTCTGATTTATTGTTAGAATAGGAGGGGGTGTTGGATTCTACAGAAAGATTATCTTTTTCAGTAGGGTGGTTCCGGGATATATTTATGCAGCGGAAGGCAGAATGGGAGAAGATTCAGAGTTTGAATTTTCTCGAATTGGTTTCTAGAGTGAACAAGACTGCTCATGCTATAAAGGAAGTGGAAAAGGATATTGCAGTCACCAGAACGACCTTGGCGGCTCTTGAGTCAAGGCTTCAATTTTTGAAAGAGCAAGAGGTGTTGGAGCGCCGGGCAGTGGAGGAGGTGGAGGCGCAACATTCCGGTCTCCATCACCCTTTCCTGGAGTTTCCAGATTTTATCTGATGTGGTTGTATTTGTTTATTGTTTTATATTTCCTTCAGGGCGCCTTGTGATGTAACCCTTTTGGAATGTAATACGATTGATTGAAATGTGTATATTTTGTGTTTCATACCTTAATGCTGGTCATTTATGATTTGACCATTTTTCAAGATTTGATGGAATCTTTCCTGATTTGGGGGATTTGATTTGATAACCCGTTTGTGATGTGATTTGTTAAAGATTTTCTTCTCCCTATAAATAGTTGGGAAGTTCTTTC
>MVGT01002420.1:55159-66002 GCA_002174775.1 Macleaya cordata
TTGTCTGTCATCACGTATTTGGGTATACCAAACCTGTGCAGAATGTGTTCTTGTATGAATCCCGCCACGTCTGTCCCCGTAGCCCTTTTCATGGGGATTGCCTCGACCCACTTGGTTTAGTATTCCGTCGCCGTTATTATCCATATGTGATTCTTTGATGGCTTCGGATTTATTGTGCCAATGAGATCTAGTCCCCAACAATAGAAGGGCTATGGTGTGAGAATTGATTGAAGGATTTTACATGGTGCATGAATTAAGTTACTGTGTAGCTAACATAGTATGCACTTTTGAACAAATGTGGCTGCATCATCGTCCATTGTTGGCCAATAAAATCTGGCGCCGTGAATTTGATAGAACCGGCGCTTCCCTCCTTGATGCTCGCTGGTGTGAAATTGGTGTAAGATTTGAGAGACTTCTTTTTCATCCACACATCGCAGTATCTCTCCTCCGAAGCTTTTCCTATATAATTTCCCTTGATGCAGTTGAAAGCGCTTGGCTTTCTTTCTTAGTTTTGACGCTTCTGACTTGGAGGTGGGTTCGGTGCCATTGGCGAGATATTCAATATACGGGCGCTTCTAGTCCTCTTTTTCTTCGATGGTGCATGCCTCGTTGTGTTGGGGTGGTGCCATACAGTTTGCGCAGTGACTTTGTAGATCGTCTGCCTCTTTCTTCATGGTGGGCCAGAAGTATCCCAAGCGTTGCATCCTGCGATATAGTGCTATTTCGGTAGCTTCCCACATATTTGGCTGTGGACTTCATTGAGACGGTGTTGTGCTTCAATTGGACTCAGGGCTCTTGTCAATATTCCGTCTTGTTCGACCCTATATAGCTCCTCGTACAGGACAATATATTTGCTGAGCTCCTTGGTTGCTGACTGTCCTTTCTCCTTTTGAGTTTTTATCTGTGCTAGGATTTGAGAGCGCCAGTCTTGTTGTGGCGGCTCCATTAACTAACTCTGTAGTGCGGAGGCGATGGGGCAGTTGGTAACCGTGATATTATATTCTCGCTTTCCTTTTGGCATTTTTGTTGCCAAAGTTGCCAGTGCATCAGCATGCCTGTTCGCTGTACGTCGCGTGTGCGAGAGTGAAACTGTTTTGAACTCAGCCATCATTTTTTGGACTTTGGCTCGATATGGGGCCAAAGTTGGTTCTTTCAGAGCGTATTCTCCTGTGAGTTGTTTTACTAACAACATGGAGTCGCCCTTGACTTCTAGGTTCTGAATGCCCATGCGCCTTGCCATGGATAGACCTATTAGGAGCGCTTCATACTCGGCTGTGTTGTTCGAGCATGGAAAGTCCAATCGGAAGGAGGCAGAAAAGTCTTGTCCTTCGGGGCTTTTTAATACTATTCCTGCTCCTCCGCAATTTGCCGTGGATGAACCATCAAAGTGCATCTCCCATTTTTCTTGTTTGTTTACTTCAACCTGTGCTGCTTCTGGGAAAGCGCCCGGGACTTCATCTGAGATGTCGTCTTGATTTTGTCCGGGGAAAGCTGCTAACAAGTCGGCGACTGCTTGTCCTTTGATTGCCTTAGGACGCTCGTATTGAATTTCAAACTCAGATAATTGAAGGAGCCATCGTGCCGGGCGCCCTGTTAGCGTCGGCGCTGTGTTGAGGTATGTGATTACGTCTGCTTTCGAAATGACTTTTATCTTTTGATTCATTAAGTAATGCCTCCACTTTTGTACTGCATATACGAGAGCCAGACAAGCCTGTTCAATTTTTTGATACCGTAACTCGGCGTCCTTCAATGTTCGACTGACATAGTAGATCGGGTGCTCAACGCCTGCTTCATCTGTTTGGGCCAAGAGTGCTCCAATTGCTATTGGTGTGTGTGCCATATATATCAGAAATGGTTTGTGGGCTATAGGTGGCTTCAATACTGCTGGTGCAGTCAAGGCTCCTTTGATTTTATCGAAGGCTTCTTGTTGCGCCCCTCCCCAGATAAATGGCGCATTCTTTTTTAGCAATGGGAAGAGTCGTGTTAAGGTTTGTGCTAGCCCTGGGATGAAACGCCGGATGTATGATATTTTTCCCATGAAACTCTTCAATTCCTTGAGTGTTTGGGGTGGTGGCATTGTTAAGATTGCCTGCACTTTTCCAGGGTCTGCTTTGATTCCCTCATCTATGACTAGGAATCCTAGGAACTTTCCTGAGGTTACTCCAAATGCGCACTTTAGAGGGTTCATCCGCAGTCGATATTTTCTACATTTGTCAAACACTTTCCTTAGTGTGAACACATGATCCTCCCGGCGCCTGGTTTTGACGACTAAGTCATCAACATAGTCTTCCACTTCTTTATGCAGCATATCATGGAAAATTGTTGTCATTGCTCGCTGGTAGGTGGCGCCGGCATTTTTGAGGCCAAAAGGCATGACTGTGTAGTGAAAGTTTCCGACCGGGGTCCGAAACGCCGTCTTTTTCAGCGTCGCCCTGAGCCATTTTGATCTGATTGTACCCGTTGTATCCATCCATGAAGGAGAACATTTCATGACCTGCTGTAGCATCTACGAGCATGTCAATGTTTGGTAACGGAAAATCATCTTTGGGACAAGCCTTGTTAAGGTCTCGGAAGTCGACACAGCATCTTATCTGTCCATTCTTCTTCCTTACAGGTACAATGTTTGCTAACCAGGTTGGATATTGTATTGGTTTGATGAAGCCTGCTATGAGCAGTTTTTGAATCTCTTGTTTAATCTGCACTTCGATGGCATGATGAAATACTCGGGGCGCCTGTTTGACGGGTCGGGCCATAGGATCAACATGAAGGGTGTAGGCAACTAAGGTCTCCTCCAAGCCTGGCATATCGGCATAAGTCCATGCGAATATGTCTTGGTATTCTTTGAGTAGTTGAATTAATTTCTCTTGTTCTTCTTGAGCAAGAGACGCGCTGAGGGATATGGGCTTGGGATCCTCTGTTGTTCCAAGATTGACGATTATTAGTGCTTCGGCTACTGTTGTGGGCATTTCTTGTGTTGAGAATTGTATTTCCTCGGATTGGTTCGTTGAGCTTTGTTCGACCGTCATGACTTGTACAGATGTAGGGCACCCTGCGCCCTGCTTTGGTTGCTATAACCGGTAGATGGCTTTACCGTTCAGGCAAATTTCTCTGATGAGGCGCCTTTTGTTACCCGACGAGTTCTCCACTTCTACCCTAACACTTGTTTCAGGCTTCTCAAATTCTTCCCATGCGGGAAGGGGTGTGCTAATTATCTTGGACATCATTTCCTGCGGTTCTGTATCTGTGCTATGGTAAAAGGTTGCATCAGCCAGGTGTGCTTCCTCAGGCGAGAAGGGCGATTCTGAAGCTGTGATCCGATATTCTTTTCCTTTGACAAAGACTTTGGCGCACTGGTGGTATGTTGATGGGATTACCTTGTGTTTGTGAAGCCAGGGGCGTCCTAAGAGGACATGATAAGAAGTGTCAGCATCAATGATGTGGAATGTGGTGGAAGCGTGTATGGGTCCGATTTTGACATCCAGGTTTACTTGACCCATTGTATCTTGCGTGTGACCACCGAAGCCATACACTGTTGTAGGCATTTGTATTACATGTTTGGCTGGCACCCGTAAGGTTTTAATTATGTTTAAGGGCACCAGATTGAGGGAGGCGCCAGTGTCAATAAAAGCGCATTTCAACATCATTCCCTGTATTTTAGCGGGTAAATACAGAGGGCGCAAGTGGTCTACATCAGGCGCCATATCCGCGTCGGAGAATGTGATGATGCTAGCAGGTTGCCTTCGATTCCTACCAGAGTATGTGACTGCTACCTCCTCAGTACAATTGGGCTTTACTCCCATGGAGATGGTGGTCAAAGCCATGCAAGCTTCGTACTGTTGATTCTATGTGAATTCAAGCTGATCGAAGAATTTCTTAAACAACATTGTGTGCTGGAGTTTTGCCGCGAAGGGTTCCAACTGAAAGAGCATATTTTGTGCTTCTTCTTCTTCCACAGGGTGTTCTTCGGTTGTTGTGACAGCATTGTTGTGCTGTGAAATCATTCGGACATGATGGCGATGCTCTGGAAAAGGCTGTCTTTCCACAGCTTGCACAGGCTCTTTGGCTATGTCCAGCTCGCCGGTCGCCACTTTCCAGGCGAAGAACCACTTTAGAGACCGGCACTCACCAGTTGGGTGATTGACATGTCTGTGATAGTGGCAGTAAGCTGGGTTCCTTTTATCTTCTGCAGTTGGTTCTCGTCGAACGTCAGGCAGCTGAATTTCTTTGTTTCTTATCCACGCGTCGAGGATGTTTAAGACCTCCTCTAGGCTACAAGGGTAGGGAGGTGGCTCTTCGAAATTCTTCTTGGGCTTCTTTAGATTTCTTTTGCTGCTGCCGGCGCCCCCTTAGCGCTTGTTTGACTCTTGTTCCACAGCTGTAGCCTGATGCCCCTGTAACAGCGGCCATGTTCTTCTTGAGGGCGCCAATTTCTTGATTTTTCATTATACTGTGCTTGTGCTTCAATCGAAGATGCTGTTCGGAGTCTCGATTCTTCAAGCTTGCAAAATGATTTGATGTCCAGATTTTCAAGCGCGGCACAAAATATTGGCATCATTCCGTTGATGCAGAGCCCAACTAAATGCCCTTCAGAGACGTTTTCGTGACAATCGAAGGATCTGTCTCGAAAGCATTTAATGTAATGTTCCAGGCACTCATTTGTTCCTTGGGATAGGCGGCCTAAATCTACTGTGCATAGGGTGATTGGGGCGCGATAAAACTTTTGGGAAAATAATTCGACCAAGTCTTCCCATGTTTTGACTGAGTTAGGCTGTAAGTTTGCGTACCATGTGAAGGCACGACCCGTGAGGGATCGAGAAAACTCCCTAAGTCAAAGGTCGCCGTCATTTTGGTACACTCCCATGGTTTCCTGGAATCTGTAGACGTGTTCCTGTGTGCTTCCATCCCCACTAAAGAGTGCAAAAGTTGGTGGGATGTAGTTGCGTGGCCAGGGGCACTGTAGGAGTTCAACGGGGTACGGAGGTCGTACACGGAAGTTCAGCAATGGTATCCCACGTATATGAGACTAGATCATCCTTTCTACATCCTCATGAGACAAAATAGGCTTAGATGCAGGTTCTGGAGGTCGTGGTACCATGGCCATGGCGCCTGTGGGAGATGAGTTCTTGGGTGGGGTAGCTGGTGGCTGTTGTGTAAACATGGGTTGTGACGCTGGCTGGTTGTTAACTTGAGCCGCTGGTTGGTCTAGTTGTCCTACGTCCGATGCGACTGACGTTGCACGGGCCTTTTGGGCTAGTTGAGGAGGGGTTGTGTGTTCTGGAAATTCAGGGGAATTGGGGGAATGATTGGGTTCTGGTGTGAGAGAATGGAGTTGGTTGGCGATGAATCTCATGCACGCTGCTAGTTCGGCGGTAGGTTTTTGCATTATCCTACTGAGAGCGTTCAATCACTGCGAGAATTCCTACAATGGTGCCGTTAGTGGGTACTTCAGGTTGTATGGAGGAAGTTCCTGGTTGCACCATCGGAGACGTGAGGGGAGTATGGTTTAGGCTAATTCGGTCGGCAGATGCGCGACTGAAGGGTTGTTCTTGTTGGGATTGTCGTTCTTCTTCCATTGGAGGGTGTGTAGGTTGAGTTATTCCGAAAGCTGTAACAGCCCTGGGTTACCTAACAGTGGAGTCACAAAAAATGTATAGAGGAACAATCCGAGTAGGGATTATCATAGAATGTTTGATGAAGGTCACCTCGAATCTGACTGATGGATTCAGCGATTCTTGAAGGACTGTCACTTCTTCCAGGGAAGGTCTTACAAAATGAAAGATGAGTGGATGAAGAAGAACGAAATATCCTCAGAGAGAGAGAGAGAGCGAGAGAGAGAGAGAACCCCTCTTTTCTGCTTGCCTAAGGCTTTCCCCTTTACGGGTATTTATAGCCTTACCCTCTTGGGGTATCCTGGGGGTCTTTCCCCTTTTGACCCCCTTCTGTGCCTTCCTCTTATAGGAGAGAGACGAGATTTGAGGATATTCTTGACACGTGGCTAGTGGACCACTTCGTCAGGTGTCAGGGTGGTTTCTCCTGGCAGGGATCCTCATAATTGGGACGAGAGGTACCCTAACGGTATCGCTCAGACTCTCTCCTGGTGTCTCTTTCTCTCGTGAGGACTGTCCTGGCGGGGGAGAGGCACCCTGGGGAATTGCGCCTTGTTGTAATGGCGCCCTTCCCCCGGGTGATGGCGTTCTAGCGCCTTCCCCAGATGTCCTTTCTTCTCTTGGCCTCCAATCCTTTTCATCTCGATCGACCCCCCCTAAAATAAAGTGAGATCCCTGAGTGACTTTTAACCTCAAAAGGCGAAGCGTCTGTGGTGGTGTCGTTCTCGTGGCGCCTGCATGGCACCCTCGTGGCCCCTTTGTGGCACCGTCCAGAAGACTGCTAATACAAAGATCAAGGAAGCAACTCTGCCTTCCCCTATTTTTTCTCCTTAGGTCCGCAAGTCCGCAGGTCTTCACGTCAGCAAGTCTGCAGGTCTACTGAAAGAGATTGAAAGAAGCTCTTCATCAGTGCAAATAAGTTATTTGATTGATATCTGGTGTCCCCTCATTTTAATACCTAACAAATTGGAGCCGTCTGTGGGAAACTGAGGAAAAAGCCTTGTTGTCCTGCTAAGATAAAGATGGGAGACAAATCATAATCCTGGAACTCTACTAGGAAGGAACTACACCAAACCCCTACAGAGGAGGAAGGCGAAGCTCAGGTAGGATCAATGCAGGCCATTCTACAACACTTGGAATAGGTGTGTAAGAACTAACATGAACATACCAAGAAGTTAGAGAACCTTAGCTATGAGAATGAGCATTTTAAACAATGACTTAGAACACCACCAGAGAAGGATCACTTAGGGCAACCCTCGGGTCCTGAAAGAGATGGAGGACATAGAGAGCAAGAAGGAGAAGGAGAAGAAGGTCAAGGTCAGACCACAAAGGTAGAAGAAGTCCCAGTGGAGCAAGTAAGGACTGGTATAAAGAAGAGATCTCATTATGAGATGTTAGAGCAGGATTAATCTAATGCTGGAGTTCAAATGCTAAAGGAAGAGGTGCACGGTTTAGTAAAAAAGCATCAACAAGATTTAATAGAGCTTAAAGGGGCCATGTTGGAAGGAAAATCACCAAAGGGAAAGGACTGGATTAGCCAACACTTAAAAGGTACACAACTAAATGAATCTATCATGAATAATAAACTTCTAATGGATTTGCAGGCACCGAAATTCATAACGTTTAATTAGATAGAAGATTCGCTGGAGCATCTACTTTACTACAAGCAGACGATGGTAGCTTGAGAAAAAAAATGATGCGGTGTTGTGTAGAATCTTCCCCAATAGTTTTTATGGAGGACTTCTTATGTGGTAGTATAAACTTTCTAGGGGATAAATTAAGAGCTTGGAGTAGTTGATGGAAGTTTTTATAACCCAGTTTTCCTGCAATAGAAAGCGCCAACCTGACCTGGAGACATTGTTTGCTCTGAAGCAAAATGCAATAGAGTCCATCAGAGGATTTACAAAGAGGTTTCGTGAAATAGAATCTTCTATTGAGGGGGTAGATGCGAGCTCGATTGCAATCGCATCCAAAAATTCCCTTTTGCCATATTCTGAGCTCTACAAATCACTTGTGAAAAGATGTGCAACCTCCTTGGACGAGTCAATCTTACGTGCAAATAAGTATACAAAGTTAGAAGAAGATTCTAGGTTAGTTATAGCATGATCTGCATCGGTAGTCGCAACAAATTCCTTTCAGAAGCTGCAGGTCTCAAGAAATGAGGAAAAAGGAAAGTTCCCAAAGGATGGACCTCCACAAAATAAAAACGAAAGGACCCAGTTTTAGAGGCAAAACACAGATAGATCATTCACACTATTAACTACATTTCTAGAGTGCATCTTATAAAAGGTACAATTTGAGCCCTATTCAAATGGTCGAGGTCAACAAAGCCACCAGAGAATAAAAGGGGGCAAGATCTAGCTAAGTATTGTGCTTACCATTGTTATTATGCTGATCAACTAATGATTGTAGGGCACTAATGCACTCGATCCAAGATTGGATTAAGGAAGGACAGTTGCTAGAATATGTAGACCAGGCAGGAGGAAAAGCAACCAAATCGGTGTAGGATAAAGAAAAAAGAGGAAATCTAATGCCAGATTCACAACCAAATAATTCAGTTCGTCAAGCAATGGCTAAGAGGGTGATAAATGTTATACATGGACTGGGAAGGACCGTATATCGTTAATCAAACATGAGGGCCTGAAGTTTACTACCTCAAAGATAGCAAAGGAAAATAGTTGCAATGACTATGGAATGCTACTATTTATGACTGTATTATACCTAGTTGAAATTCTAGAATAATGAATATATTTTCTCTTGTAGATGATAATTGGACTATACGTCTCAATTCAAATAAAGATATAATCTTACTTTTCTTTGAGTTCCATCTTTATTGCAAGATGTGTTTGTTCTTTGTAGCTCCAAAACCCTCTGCAATGGGCTCTTCTCCTAATGAGAAATAAGCTTAGATACAAATTTTCTAAAAGGTTTGTTTTTATTATTACTAATACTACTATGAATCCAATCAAATTTTTAGTGTTAAATCTTGCTTTTGATCAAGACTTCAGAAAAACCAATTTTCTTTTTCTAACTTTAGTTTAATAGAGGTTAAAAAAGCTAGGAACTGCTTTATTCTGGAGAGAGATGAGATATGAGAGATGAGAGAAGATAAAGAAGAAGGAACGTATTGAGAAATAAAGTACTTTGATAGGTCTGATTGCTAGAGTTTTATGGCCTTTTTGAGACAGTTAAAATCTCACGTAGTGGATGGTACGTGGACTTTTAAAAGGAGGGCTTCATATAACTCATATAAAACCCGTTCCCATCCTAGCCAAACATTGCGTTGTGCCACCTGGTGCATACTGTTTCTTGATCTCATCATAATCTTGAGTTTCGTGTAATATATAGGGACAGGATATTTTACCCTAGGTCTTAAAAGTCCCTATTAAACCCCTATAATTTTAGGCCCTACATGGGATGATTCAAAGGTTAATTTATAGTGAGGATGTTCTTCTCACTATGGGGATCATCCTCACAAAAAATCAGCCCATAAAAAAAAATTTCATTAAAATCCAATCAAAAGTTGATTTGAATCAATGGTAAAAATAATGTCCATTTTACTATTATGTTTTAATCATTTCATGATGAGATTTTGATGGGACTAGAGATTTTAATAAAATAAAAATAATTTTTTATAAAGAAGATCTCCATGACGAGGTGATCGAGCATCCTCACCGAATATTAGCCCTTTGATCATCCTATGTGGGCCCTAAAAATACAAGGGTTTAGTAGGGGCTTTTAAAGACCTGGGGTCAAATATCCCCTCGTTGACCCTATATCCCCTCCCTAATATATATTATAAATAGTACTTGAGGTCATCTGACAAATATGTATACAAAAGTGAGGTGCAACACAACTCCATCAAAGTCGTGCTTAATTTCTTTTAGATAGACTTATCCTACATAATCTACATGTGGTACTAATGTTTTTACCACTTAAAGGGTTTAAGGCCTAAAATTAAAGGTTTACCTCTTACTCTCTGTAGTTAGTGGTGAAAAACAAAGAGTATTTTGTATGGGATTGCCGCTAATTAGTGGCAAAAAAATAATCACCCCAATAGTGAAAGCGAACACCTTCATACCTTTGGATAATCTCTGTGTGGGATCACAAAAACTTTGTAAACCATATTGTATGTGAAAGGTCCATGTTTTATGTTTGTCGAATTTCGTGTCAAAGGTAAACTCAAGATGGTCAATGTAACTTGAGTTAGAGTCTAGTGAGTCTCGGTTCACTTCGGTTGAAAGAAAAGAAATCTACAGAGGCTCCGAAGAACTCAACTCACCACCGGAAGATCCTAGGATGGTAAGTGACTTAGAACACTAAGTACCATAGGTGGTTAGATTGCTAAGAGTGTTTCCCACACTGTTTGCTCTTGATAAAATGTGTTTTAATTGATATATTTCTAATCTGGACAGTGTTGGTTTCGAAACCAAGAAGTTTGGTTTCGAAACCAACTGCATTGATGGTATTATTATATATAGGGAAAAGTCTGTTTCGAAACCAACCTTAGTTTGATTTCGAAACCAAACTTTATCTGATGACAGATGAATTTTGGTTTCGAAACCAAACAGTTTGGTTTCGAAACCAAAGCCACATCTATCTTCAGATGAAGTTTGGTTTCGAAACCAAACATGTTGATTTCGAAATCAAAAGGCAATAACCATCACAGGAGCTTGTTGGTTTCGAAACCAAATCAGTCAGTTTCGAAACCACATGTTGGTTTCGAAACCGACTGGCTTGATTTCAAAATCAACGCCCAGATTCATTTTTCTGGTGCGATTTTCTGAGCTGTAAAGTAACTTTTTAGCACATTATTGCTCATCTCCCTCTAAGCCTTGTTTTAGGGAGATAATTGTGCGTGGGAAACATTTTTAAGTGGGATGAGAGGCTGAATAGATTATTCTCTCATCCCCAATAATGGTGTCTACCATTAGACCTAGAACTAATAATTTAGTCTAGGATTGAGCTGGACATCTTCACTATAAATAGGGGTTGAATCTCCAGTATTCAACAACCATTCACCCCTCACCTCAACAAGTACTTGAGAGTCTTCAACTCTAAATCCTAGACTAAATTTAAGGACATTTGAGGTTAGATTCAAATCTTCAAGGAAATCAAAGAACATTGCTTTTACAGCCTCAAGAAGTTCCAAGGAAGATGATTTCTCAAGTGATGACGAAATGGCTCTCCTGACTAGACAATTCAAGAACTTCTTGAAGAATAAAAAGGAGAAGTTC
>MVGT01003804.1:10391-43180 GCA_002174775.1 Macleaya cordata
CTAGGCTGGTATCGATACTCCTCTGGGGCTCGCATCGATACTTCGCTGCCCGTATCAATACCCATCTCTAGAAGTATCGATACTAAGGGCAGTTCGCAAAATTCCCAGTGAGTATCGATACCCCTGAAAGGGAGTATCGATACTGACCTCACCTGTTCAACAGGTGAGGACAGTATCGATACTGACCTCAGTGAGTATCGATACTGAGCTCACCTGTTAGCTCAGTATCGATACCCTCTGGAGGTGTATCGATACACCCTTCTGGGTTTTGTGTTCTGCGCGATTTTTAGACCTTAGGGTTGATACCCTTTTGGTCTTTTGACCCAAATGACCTTAGGTTTTGTTCCTTCTCTTTATATAGAAGAGAGGCAAACCATTTTAGGTTATGCATCTAGAGAGAAGAAGAGAGTTAGAGCTTAGAAGGGAGAAACCATTGTAGTCATCTTCTCCAACTAGCTAGGGCTTCAAGATCTTGAGAGAGATTGAGCTATCTTCTTCTTGAGAGTTGATTTTGTTCTACTCTCATAGGGCTTTTCATTTTAGCTAGATATTGCATATCATTCTAGCATGAGAGCTAAAGAGTGTTGAAGAAACACCCAAATCTTCAAACACCATTACAGTCACCGGTGGAGTTCCGGTGAGTTCGTCGGTGGAGTTCCGGCGAGGTGCAGGCTCGTGTATTCGAGCATACAAGTACGAGGCTTGGTGGATTCCGGGTTGGAGGCGTACAAGAGGCTTGAGGATTCGAGCTACAAGTGCGAGGCTTGGTGGATTCCGAGTTGGTGACGCACATATCATTGAAGAGGCGATTCGTGGATTCGGGTCGTGGAGAAAGACCGGTCGAGTTTGCATGAGGGAGTCGTGTTGTCGATGTGAACGGTTGTAAGATTTCTCACAACTCTTAGTGATAATTTCTGGACTAGGTCCCGGGGTTTTTTCCGTTAGGTTTTCCCCGTCAACAAAAATCATTTGTGTTGAATGCTAATTTGTGTGAATGATTTTTGTGCAAGATTGAAATATTTGATTCTCTCTTAATTCCGCATTCGAGAATCAAATAAGTCAATACTTGCTTGTTTCAATTTCTACTTATTATGAATTCATTGTGAATTAAATTTTAAATAGGTAGATATTGATCCCCCTTCCATATACACTTAGATTAGTGTTTATTGGATAAGACATTCACCTAGGAATAGGTGACATTTCACTATTGATGACTAGTTGTTCGTGGAATCGTATCCACATTTACCTATTGCTTGCTTCATGGGAAAGAACCCACTTGTTTGTCCTCGCTTGTTTATCGGATAGAGCCCGCGAACAAGCGTGCTTGCTTCATATGGGATATAATCCATATGATCTTTTATTTAAATGTGGAGTCGCACCCACCTGTAATGTGTTTTATGTGCATGTGTACCAAGATATACGTGTAACTTCATTTTGACACGTGTTTCTAGATAAGGCACACGTACCATCTTTTTTATATTTACCCCAGAACTTTATAATCATAAAACGTAGATCTAGAGGCTACGGACTTACTTTTCATTGTACACACTCTTTCTAAGAATAATCATAGTTTGATCAAAAAAATTCTAAAATACCCCTTTAGTCATGAAGTATAGTCTATCTCATGATTGGATAGTTATCGAGTGCCTAACACCTTCCCGACCCATACTAGGATTCTCTTGCTAGGAATCTCTATTCGCAGACTAAACTAGTCAGGAAGATCACCATGTCTTATGAAACAAAACGATTTTCCAAAAAATAGGGTCCTGATTCCCGAATTAATCAGGTGGCGACTCCTTCAGACATCATAAACAATTCCTTCCCCTAGTTAGGAATCTTGAAAAAAAAACCATTGCTTCTTTGTTTAATCTTTCACGGTTGTAAATGGAATGATAAAAGTTTTTTCTTTGAAACGGATCCTATAGTTGGTAACTCTGCTGGAGATTGCAGGACTCCGACTCGAAAAACGACAAAGGGTATTTTTCAACTTTTTGATCATACACTTCTCGAGTTTGCACACACAGTACTGCACGCACACATTAATCTACATTGTGTATATTAGTACTCTCTTATGATCCTACTAGGACTACTGAATAGTGATTAAGTAGATACTAATCCGACCAAGTAGTCGTATGAGAATAATGGTCCAAAAGTACAACCTTAACACGTACCAAAGACCTACTTCGTGTTGCGAGCTAGATCGCTAATTAAGGGCCCTAACCACCCAAAATAGAGTCTAGCTGAGCCTCAAGCGTGCATACATGTAGTCGACATAGATCGTATCCCTAGGATAACCTAAAAAATTGCATACGTGCTTTACAATTAAGGCATTATCCCTGGTAGAAAATTTTCTAGTGGATCTTATCAAATTTTAGAAGATAAGGATGAAGATTATCAACAATATCCTCCAACAAGCAACTCAAAGTCATTACCAGATTCAGACTAAGGGGCACCATCCAAGTAAGTGCAATGCATCTAGGGAAGCCCCCCTTTTAGAATCAAAGCCATCATACAATAACAATTAAAAATGTATTTCATAATGAAAATCAATAAAAACATTAAGAAAAAAATCGTAATCAAAATTTGCTAAGGGCACGCCCGAGGGGTATTCTTCTTCATAGACTTATCCTCCACGATTCCCTGAAAATACCAGCTCAGTTATAAGAGAAAAAGAAATTTCATTTAATTCAAAGGAACACATAGATAAAGGTTCTTCTTATTAGATTAACCCTCACAACCTCTTTAAAATATCAGCAAAGTCAGGAGCGAAAAAGTAACTTCATTTAAATTCAAAGAAACACTTGGTTAATGGTTCTTCTTCCTATACTAACTCGCCACCCTCCTCACACGTCTCGCTCTCAAAGAGCGAAAATCCAAGATGCACACCATTCGAGAGAACCGATTCATAAATTACATTGATAGAATTTACTCATCCAAGTTCCTTAAGAAATTCATCGGTCACTTATGAGCAAAGTTTTTCAATAAAATCACTCAAATCAATTTTTCAAATTTTAAAAATTTAGCTCGAGAGTTGAAACAACCTAACATTGGTTCGACACTCTTTATTCTCAAAAAATTACATCTCCCTGAGGTCACGTGTGCAGTAGCAGGCATGTGCTTTTTCCTTTTTACGGGGTACAAGTCATTGCAAACTTGAACAAAATGATTGCCAACATGACAGAATCGAACCCAAGTGTAGATGCTAAATTTTCGTACCCCATCGGCATACCTTAGGACACGTGCTAGTGTGGGACCTACAAAAATTTTGACTTGGGTTTGACTTGATTAAGTGCTGGATAGCGAGAAAGTGCAAAAATGCGAGCAGTGTACGCGAAATTGGGTGTACCTTGCATACAACAAAGTTTACCACCTTTTTTTTCTTATTAGGTTAAAGGTTTTAAAATAAGTTTCTTTTTGTTATAAAACATGTGTACCCAAACCTCCATACACCACCACCTCTTTTAAAACGTTGAAAATGGGAAGAAGTTGGTTTTTGTTATAGTTTCTACACTATTAGATATATGCAAAAGTATAAGTACAAGAGAAGTGTATATGAGATAAAGATAGATTTTTTATTGATCTGTATCAACTTCACTCATCCGTATCAACATACAAGAGAAGGGGGGAACTATATATGTAGGTAAGAAAAAGATGCATGCATATGACAGCACAACGAATAGGTGTCGTATGCATGCATGGTATGACGGTGGATCAGCCACCTATACCTACGCGTCATAATACTCCCCCTTAGATGTCCACCATTCTAAGATAATTGCCTCGTTAAAAACCTTGCCAGGAAAACCCTGAGGGACAAAACCTGAGCAAAGAAAAAAGGTATAATAGACTTAGAAGAGTGTTGGGCTCGCATAAGCTGCTTCGTTAAAAACTTTGACGAGGAAACCCAGAGGGACAAAACCTTGACAAAGGAAAAAAGAGTATAGCGCGATAAGGTCCAGTCAGACGAATGCTGGTAGTGATATACTCCTCCTGATGGAGCAGGCCCTCAAATCAGCCTGCTTAGTGATACATATGTCTTATGCCAATACCATAAACCAGCTTTCGTAATGTCGTCGTTGGTAGAGACTTGGTGAATAGATCAGCAAGATTCTCACAGGATTATATCTGTTGGATATCAATCTCATGGTTCTTCTGGAGATAGTGAGAATGAAATAGCTTTGGCGAGATATACTTGGTTCTATCACCTTTGATGTAGCCTTCTTTGACTTGTGATATACAAGCAGCGTTGTCTTCAAAGATTATGGTTGTTACATCGGTGATAGAGGGTAGATCGCAAGAGCTTCGGATATGTCCAATAAGTGATCTCAGCCATACATATTCTCTACTAGCTTCATGAAGTGTAATAATCTCCGAATGATTCGAAGAAGTGGCTGGAAGACTCTGCTTATTGGATCGCTAAGAAAATGTTATATCACCACTTGTAAAAATATAGCCAGATTGAGAGCTAGCTTTGTGGAGATCAGAAAGACATCCGGCATCTGTGTAGCTTTGTATTTGTGAGCCATTAGATGGATTTTTAGAGTAAAACAATCCCATATTGGTTGTCCCGTGGAAATAACGGAGAATCTATTTTACAGCTGTCCAATGTCTCCTTGTCGATGCAGAACTAAACCTGGCTAATAAATTTACTGAAAAAGTAATATCAAGTCTAGTACATTGTGCAAGATACATCAATGCACCGATCGCACTGAGATATGGTACTTTTGGACCAACTAGTGCTTCATTTTCCTCCTTTAGGCGAAATGGATCTTTCTCAGCATCGCATAACTATAGGAGTACTAAGTAGATATTCCTTGTCTATATTAAAGCGCTTCAGGACTTTTTCAGTATACATTGTTTGATGGACAAGAATTTCGCGTGTATTATGCTCGATCTGCAGGCCGAGACAAAATTTTATTTTTCCGAGATCTTTTATCTCGAATTCCTTCTTCAAGTATTCGGATGCATTCTTGAGCTCTTCGGGAGTCCTAATAAGATTGATATCATTGACGTATACTGCAATGATAGCAAATCAACATTCTATTTTCTTCATAAATACATATGGGCAAATAGGAATGTTGACATATTTTTCCTTAACCAAATATTTACTAAGGCGATTATACCACATTCACCCAGATTGCTTTAATCTGTGTAAAGCTCGTTTAAGCTTAAGTGAATACATATGGTGTGGTTTTGCTTCAGGCAATAAAAATCCTTCAGATACTTTCATATAGATATTTGTATCTAGTTTTCCATACAAATATGTTGTAACTACATCCATTAGATGCATGTCGAGTCCTTCAGACACTACCAGACTTATTAAATACCAAAAAGTAATTGCATCCGTAATAGGAGAATATATTTCTTCATAATCATTCCCAGGTCTCTGCGAGAAACCTTGTGCCACGAGTTATGCTTTATAGCGAACGATTTCGTTTTTCTCATTATGTTTTCTTGCAAATACCCATTTGTAACCTACAGGGTGTACATTTTTGGGTGTTGGAACTACGGGTCCAAATACTTGACGTTTTGCAAGAATCCAATTCAACTTGGATTGCTTCTTTGCATTTTGGCCAATCAATTCTATGTCGACATTCCTCTACAGAGTGTGACTCAATACCATCATCATCTGTAATAATTTCCATAGCTACTGAGAATGAGAATATATCGTTGACAATAGATTCATTGCGATTCCACACCTCTCTAGTACATGCATAATTTATTGAGATTTCGTTATTCACAAGTACCTGGTCCTCTTAAGGAGGATTCCCCTCGTCAGGGGTTTGTATCTCTTCAGGAGTTAATTTCTCTGAGGAGTTATTTCTTTAGAGAGTGTGGACCTTATAATAGCCTCTTCTAGAGTGCTATTTCGCATAAATTTTAATTGGCATTTCCGCTTCCGAGGAACAGAATCTTTTGGATCGAGTGGTCGTCCACGCTTCAGGCATGCTTTAAACAACTCATTTGCTGCAATATGAATATGTTGTCCTACTGGAACAACACGTCCTGCTGGGACAATGCGTCCAACTGGGACAATACGTCCTGCTGGGACATGAATTCGAGCTAGAATATTTACAGCAGGTATATGTGATTTAGTCACTTTTGCTGCATCATTGAATGCATCAGGCATTTCATTAGCTATCTTCAAGAGCTGAACAATCCTCTGCACTTCAATTGTAGATTGAGTGGTGCGAGGATCGAGATGAGACAAAGGTTGTGTATTTTAACAAAGTTTATGTCGTACTTCAAGCGGCTGATTTCCTCCCCTAACGGTGAGAAGGTTGTCTCATCAAAGTAACAATCTGCAAAACGTGCAGTAAAAATATCACCCTTTAGAGGTTTGAGATATTGTAGACTATAAATTTCACAATTGATTTTAGATTAGGGCACCGACAATCTGCACAGGGAGAAACACAGGATGATCTTGAAGATTCCTTGGTGTCGGGGTGGTGCCGGCCTAAGGGTCTCCGACGGTCAAGTTAGTTTAATTTGAAAAAATAAGTCGAATGGAAAGTTAAAGAAGATGAAAGGATCTATATCACCTATTTTTATAGATCGTTGATGAGGATGGTGGAAGATGGGATCTTTGCCGTCGGATGTCTAACCTGAATACGTAATCCCTTCGGGACAGATGACCGCATAGAGAGCAATGGATAGAGTTTTCTATTCTGGGTTGCAGAAAGTTTTTCCTTAGAGAAAGATAGAGAAAGTGAGAGAGAGTGTGAGTGTTTCTGTTTCTTCACGAATGCCCCTCTTCACTTGCGCCCCCTCCTCTTATAGGAGGGGATTTAGATTAGTCTTCCTGGGATCTCGGGATTTTCCCCCAAATCCTAGGAAGATCTTATGGCGGTTAAGGAGTCATGCGTAGACTAAGGCCTCTACTTAAACTTGTCAAACCCAGGCTGCCTTTGGGGATCTGGCCAAGGAGACTGGACGTGGCTCAATAGGCTTCTGGGCCCGGCAAGAGGTACTAGTGCTTTGGCCTGTGGGCCTTTGGGATGCAATATAGATTTAGCCACTACAGTTTGTCCCCTACTCTCTAAATCAAGTGATCTTGAGGCAAAGAGTAGTAGTTGACCAATGGGGCTTGTATTAGTACTTAGACCTATGTTCATAAGTAATCGACCATTGTGGTTGAGTGAAAGCTTCTTTGCCCAATGGTTCGGAGCAGTCGACCTAGGATGTTGACTGTGTAGTTTGGTGAGTGATGCTCAGCCAACCCTAGGGGTGGTTAAGATGTATGAGAGCATTTGACCACAGAAGTCGGCTGGAGTATTTGAGAGCAGTGGACCACGGGGTCGACTACTTCAGTCAACCATGAGGTCAACCAAATTAGTTGACTGTGAGGGTAGATCAGGATGCTTTGGTACGGTCGACCACAGGGACCGTGGAGGTGCTTGGTACTTGGTGCCTGATTGCAGTCGACCTAGGATATCGACTGTAACCTTAGGATCATGGTGCCTGGAAGTAGTCAACCAATGAGGTCGAGTGAGAGCCCTAACTGGGATCTGTATGGTCATTGTCCTGTTCGAGTTCCAGTCAGCTTCGTCTCAGGGCTCGACTCGGTTTGAAGATGGAGAGTCTAGAAGGGTGTTGACCATTCGGTACTTTAACACGTGGTTTCATTCTGGGGTCGAGGCATGCAAAATAGCTCGCTGCCAGACTGTGAGGGCGGCTTTTTGTAAGATACGCCTAGTAGAGCTTTAACACGTGTCCCCCGCTTTAAAGACGTGTTTTTAAATAGGAAAGCACCATTTCACTCTTCTTCACTTGGTGTTTCTATAGAGAAGAGAGATAGAAAAAAAAAACTTCAGCAGCGTTCCTTTCTTACGAAATTTCTCCCGTTCTGGCAAGTTTTTCTGTTTGGTGAGTTCTTCTTTTTGTTTTTCCTTTCTTCTTGAAATCTTTTTTTCTTTCTTTCTTCTTGAAAATTACTTTTTCCTCCTTTCTTTCTGAAAATTTCTTTTTCCTGCTTCTTCTTGTAATTTCCTATTTTGGCGTAGAGTTTTTGGGGTTCCTTATAGCAAAACCCCAGTTCCATTCACTTTCCAGTTAAACCTTATTTACCTACTATTGCTTTGAACATTCTTTTCTTCTATTTTCTCTTTTTTTTTAATAACGGGGTTGCATTTTCTTCTTTGGTTCTCTGTCTTTTTGGCCGGATTTTTGCTTTTCAGTTCGTAGTTCGGTCAGAAATAACCCCATTTTGCGGTAAGAGTAAGATTTGGAACTATCGGTTCCTTCCCCTTCCCCCCTCCCCCCATTCTTTTTGAAATTACTTTTGCCACTATGTTTGTCGATCCCGAGTCGAGCTCAACTAGTGGCAGTCGACTGGATATGTCGACTGCAAACTCCATTTCGCACGAACCTAGAGCTGATGATGTGACTGTTGCTGAGTCGACTCCCAAATTTTTCAAGGAGACTTTGATGCAGTCGACAAGGTCGAGTCGGGCGCTGTCCTGAGGGATGGCTATCTTGACTTCGACACAATGGAAGCCACGGTCGACTGCAGGGAAGGAATGGGGAATGACGAAGTGGATCTCGACTATGAAGGACGCAGTCGACCCCAGGATATCCTCCAAAAAATCCTAAATCGAATCTCAAGTTGTCAGACTTGACTTGACTGCGTCTCTCTTACCGTATCCCAGAGTCAGTGCAGCTAAGGATCCCCAAAGGTCATGAACGAGTCGATTGGGATGTGCCGAGGTGGACCTTCTTCTATGAGGTGTCCTTCCTTTAAGGGCTTCGACTGCCGATCCCCAAGTTAGTACAAGAAGTACTCAACTACTTCGAAATCGCTCTAAGCCAATTAATGCCTTACGGCTGAAGATTGCTACTCGGGCTTGAAGCCTTGGGTGAGCAGCGCGGGATCACAGTTGGCCTTCCCTAGAGCCATTAGTACATTATTTATCCTTCTTACAATTAGAGCGCTCGAGCTGCTGGGGTACCAGTTCTCACTTATCAGGCATCTAACTCCTCGAGAACGGGTCTTTGCAGACTATCAAATGACAAAGACCTTCCAGATACCGTCCTCTGAAGAATCTGCAGCTCGAGCGCGCCCAAGATTGCAGAAGAAGAAGAAGTTAGCTGCAAAGCAATCGACTGAACCTTCCACCGAGCTTACTAGTGAAGGAAGCTTATCTCCCCCGCTTGTTCAGGTCAAAGTGGGGTCGAGTCCTGCAAAGGGAAAGAGGAGAAGGGTCGAATCCATCGACTTTGATGATGAAGGCATCAAGCTGTCGTTCTCGAATGACATATCAGTCTACTCCGATCTGGCTGCCATCAAGGGGTCAGTTGAGAAGCTTCTATTTCCATCAGATGTGGCTCGGCTAAAAAATGTGGTTCTACTGCGGCATCCGACTATGCTATGGCCGAAGCCTTCAAGGTATGTCTCGTCTCTTATTTTGTTTACATTACATTTTTCTAATTGATGGTTTCTAATCATTGCACTTTCAATTTACAGTCTCTCCAAGGCGTGCTCTTCATGCGGTCCGACAACATAACAGTGGATCGAAAGGCTAGGACTTTGCAGTCAACCAATCAATCGCTTCGAATTGAATACGAGAGATTGAAGTCTATCAAGTCTGAGATGTCAGCCGCTATGGCCGAATCCG
Organism: Macleaya cordata; assembly: GCA_002174775.1. Taxonomy (NCBI): domain Eukaryota; kingdom Viridiplantae; phylum Streptophyta; class Magnoliopsida; order Ranunculales; family Papaveraceae; genus Macleaya; species Macleaya cordata. The sequence continues at coordinate 20,003 of MVGT01003804.1, forward strand.
AGAGGACTCGTGCCTCCCTCGAGGCCGAGAATAAGCAGTTACAGACTGACTTAGAGGTCGAACGTGAAAGAAGCTCCAGTCTCTTTGAGCAGCTCGAGACGGTGGCCCTGGACTCTATTTTGAAGACAATGGTTAAACTTATAAAGGAGTTCAAGGCTGGAAAGAGTGTCGACTGGAACCCCGACGAAGACATCGCACTCTACGAGGAGATGTGCACGGATGGTGAAGGCGATCAGAACTCTGATACCGAGCCTGCTCCAAAGAAACCCGAGCCCGACAGAGGGGAAGTCGAGCCCTTGACTGAGAACCTGGACACTCCTGATGCTTGAAGCCTTTCTTCATTATCTTGTTGTTTTCTTCCTTTTCTCTAAGTGTAGAACTTTTATAAGCCACTTGGTGGCATTTGGAAATTAATACAACACTTTTTTTTTGTTTCTATTCCATTACTTGTCATATAATGGAAATCTAATTGTCGAGCACGTCAAGTAGTCGAGCACGTCAAGTGGTCGAGCGCGTCTGACTTTACTGACTTGTACATTGAAATTATTTTTTGACCTTGTCGACTGTGACCACACATTTGATAACCCACCTCTGTCGAATGCTCGACCTTTACATTGTTAGATAACTGAGAGTCTTATAATCTGACTTAATAATGTGGATGTACACAATACATTTTATCGATTGCATATTTTGTCGACTGCTCATTTACAAAGCAAGAATCTCTTTCATCTTTCATAGTCGGATGTCGTGTCGAGTACGATATCTCCTTTGTTCTTTAGTTCTCGATTATCGTGTCGAGTGCGACCATGCCTATGCTTTAGAGTTTTCTTACTGATCTCAACTGGTAGCTTCAGTAGGAGGCACATTTCATGTCGAATGCGACCGATAATTGATCTGCAATTCTAAGGTTAGGGTGGCCGATGGCAATGCCATCGGCCTTCCAATGCTTAAGTCAGTAAAGTACTTAAAAAGAATAAAATGAAAAAAAAATTTAAGTTCAAAGATAATACTGCACTTTCGTGTGTTGTCCTTTGTAGCTTGTGGATGCCGTTATCCCATATTTAGTAAGGCTCTGCATAAGGACAGGTTAGGGTGGCCGATGGCATTGCCATCGGCTCGTAAAATTTTCAAGGATAAAATAAAATGGGAGAGAAGTTTAGAAATGGTACGACTTTAAGTTTACGGCATTCCAGCTGTTCCTTTGTAGTTTGCAGATGCAGTTATCCCATGTTTAGTAAGGTTCTACATAGGGACAAGTTAGGGTGGCCGATGGCAACGCCATCGGCCCTCCGATGCTTAAGTTAGTAAAATTTTTAAGGATAAAATAAAATGGGAGAGAAGTATAGAAATGGTACGACTTTAAGTTTACGGCATTCCAGCTGTTCTTTACTAGTTCTCCATTCACCCTATACTGTCTGTAGGCTCCATTCTCTATCACTCTTGTTACCTGGTATGGCCCTTCCCACGTTGGGGCTAACTTCCCAGCTCCTCTCTCCTTCGTATTCTGAAATACCCTACGTAGGACCCAATCTCCTTCGCCAAATGCCCAGGTTCGAATGTTCTTGTTGAAATGTCAAGCAATCCTTCTCTCATAGGCTGTCATTCTGTCGAGCGCTCGCTCTCTCAATTCATCGACTGTATCGAGTTGATTGCTAAGTGCTGTCTGATTTTCATCTTCATCAGTGTACTGATATCTCGCTGAATGGAGTCCCACTTCTACAGGGATTACTGCCTCCATCCCACAAGTGAGTGCAAGCAGAGTCTTACGTATTGAGGTCCTTGTAGTCGTTTGGTACGACCATAGTACTCCTGGTAGTTCGTCTGCCCAGCTTCCCCTGGCTTGCTCGAGTCTCTTCTTGAAAGTGTTAATTACTGTCTTGTTAGTCGACTCGGCTTGTCCGTTCAACTGTAAGTACCTTGAAGTTGATAAGTTCAACTTGATCCTCTAAGTGTCACAGAAGCTTTTGAAGTCGTTACTGATGAATTGGGACCCGTTGTCAGTGACAATCTCTTTTGGGACCTCGAATTGACACATGACGTTTCTCTAGATAAAGTTCTTCACTTCTCTGTCTCTGACTTGTGGATAGGCTTCGGCTTCGGCTTCGACCCACTTTGTGAAATAGTCTGTGACTGTGAGTATGTAAACTCTAGACCCTGTAGCCTTGGGTAGGGTGCCGACAATATCCGTTCCCAATTTCATAATGGGCCATGGTGAAAGGATCAGGTTTAACATTTCGGGTGGCTGGTGCAACACTTGGACATACCTCTGACACTTATCACATTTCTTTACTTAATCAACCGAGTCAATCCTCATACGGCCAGTAGTATCCTGGTAAGTGCCCTACTGGTCAGACTTCTGGCTCCTGAATGATTTCTGCACTCTTCTTCATGAAGCTCGGCAAGTACGTACTGTGCTTCCTCGGGCGTGACACATCTCAAAAGGAGTCCAGAGAATGACCGCATGTTGAGTTTGTCCTCATAAATGGTAAACCTTGCTACTTTGGCTCGCAGTCGACGTGCTTCATTTTGGTCGGCTGGCAGCTCCCCTTTTAAGATGTCGGCTATTATGGGCATCATCCAATTAGATTCTAGTGCCACGGCTTTGACCTCTTCACTTGTAGACTTCCACATGAAGGGCCACTGCAGGTAAGTGACTGGAATGTTGATGGGCTCTGCCGATGGGATTGCGGATCCTAAATTCGCTAAGGCATCAGCATTGCTGTTCTCCAATCGTAAAACCTGCACGACTGTAGATTTGTTAAACATCGAAAGCAACTCTTTTACTTGGGCAAGGTAGGCCGCCATTTTAGGTTCCTTAGCTTGGTAGGTTCCCTGTAGCTGATTGACTACTACTTGAGAGTCTGAGTTAACTACTATTTGTCGAACCCCTATTTCCTTTGCCAAACTTAACCCGGCGATGAATGCTTCAGAATTCTGCTTTTTGCTTTGCCATGCTACAAGGTTGATTCCAAGGTAGTAGCATCCTCCCGAAGTACTCTTCCTATCATCCACGTTCCCAGCCAATCAGCATCAGAGTAGGCACATATTTAAGGCCCAAAACTCTCAATACCCCTTATGAACTTTGGTTTGGTAAGAAACTAAATTTAAGTTATCTTCGTATTTTTGGTAGTTCATGCTCCATTCTTAGGGATAGAGAGAATGCTGGAAAATTTGACTCCAAAAGTGATGAAGGAATCTTCATTGAGTATGCTTTGGATAGTCGAGCCTTTCGTGTCTACAACAAAAGGACCGAAACTATCATGGAATCTATTAATGTTGTTATTGATGATTCTGACATCTCTTCCTCTGTTGATACAGGAGAAGTTGATATTCTTGCTGAAGATAAGGTAACAAAAACTGGACATAATGAATCCTCTTCACAAGATACAAAGGTTGAACAAGCCTCTCCACATACCATAACCGTCAACAACCAAGATGTTCAACCTAGTAGTACATCTCATGATCATCCAATCTGCTTCATTGTTCGTTGCCTTGAACTCACATCGGACAGATTGTTGAATGACGTTACCTTCTGGCGAAGTAAGCACTATTCCCAGTCCACTACCTTTTGCGTTGCTCGACCCATCAATCGAAAATTTCCACTCTCCCGTGCCATATGGTTGTAGACATAATAGTTCCTTTTCTGCCTGCTCTTGGATGTTGGGAGTAAAGTCTACTATGAAGTCGGTCAAGGCCTGTGACTTGATTGCATTGCGAGCCTGGTAGTTGATGTCGTGCTCACTAAGTTCCACTGCCTATTTTGTTATTTGCCCCAATATCTCCGGCTTATGTAGTATGCTTCGTAAGGGGTATGTTGTGAGGACTGTAATGATATGACTTTGAAAGTAGGGTTTTAGCTTCCTTGCTGCTGTCACCAACGCCACTGCTAACTTTTCAAGCTGAATGTACCGTATATATGCGTCAAGTAGACTCTTGCTGACGTAGTACACTGGGTACTGTTACTTCTCTTCTTCCCTCACTAACATGGCGGTAACTGTTGTTTCCAATACAGCTAAGTACAAATAAAGTGTTTATCCTTCTTTTGGTTTTGAAAGGAGAGGAGGTGAAGCTAGGTACTACTTCAACTATTGTAGCACTTTCACCCATTACTGAGTCCATTCGAAATCCTTCGTCTTGTGCAGAGTGGAGAAGAATGGTTGACACTTCTCTAAAACTCTCGAAATGAATCTACTGAGGGCAGCTACCCTTCCGGTCAGTTTCTGGACTTATTTGATGCTCCTGGGGACTGAATCTCTCTAATGGACCGGATCTGCTCGGGGTTGGCTTCGATTGCTGTGTGACTAAGTATCCAAGAAACTTCCCTGAAGTAACACCAAACGAGCATTTAGAAGGATTAAGTTTCATGTTATATTTTCTAAGTACCTTGAAAGCTTGGCGCAGGTGGTCAAGGTGTTGATCTGCTATGACCGACTTGACCAGCATATCGTCGATGTAGACCTCTATTGTCTTCCCCAACATATTGGAAAACATTCTATTAACGAGCCTCTGGTAGGTTGCTCCTGCATTCTTCAACCCGAATGGCATGACTTTGTAACAAAAGTTCCGTCTTTCTGTCACAAATGCAGTCTTTTCCTGGTCATCCGGGGGCATGAGGATCTGGTTGTAGCCTGCGTACGCGTCCATGAAACTGAGCAGCTCATGCCCCGCAGTAGCATCGACCATCATGTTTATGTGTGGAAGGAGAAAGGAGTCCTTTGGGCATGTTTTATTTAGGTCTGTAAAGTCTATACAGACTCTTCACTTCCCATTCTTTTTCTTGACGACGACGACGTTGGCCAGCCACTCTGAATACTTGACCTCCCTGACTGAACCAATGTCGGTCAACTTTTGAATTTCTTCATTAATGATTCGATTGTGTTCTGGCGCAAACATCCTCATCTTCTGCTTAATTGGTGTGTAGGCTAGATCAACATACAACTGGTGCGTGATGATGCTGGGATCGATTCTGGTCATGTCGGTATGGGACCAAGCGAAGTAGTTGTGGTTCTTCTTTAGAAAGACAACCAGTTGTAATCGGATTCCTAGGTCCAATCTACTCCCAATCCTCACTGTGCGATCTTGACTGTCCGGATGAATCTTTACTGCGTCGAGTTCTTCTTCCCGAAGTTCGGTCGTGCAGTCGACTGTCGACTACTACTGTAGTTGCTATACTATCGTCGGTTTTCCTTTGAAACTACTAGAGTATCACTCTTTTGACATTTGTTGAATTCCTTTTATCTTTCTCACTCCCCACTGAGTTGGGAAGCGGATTACTTAATGATAGGTCGAAGGAACAGCTCGCAACTCGTGTATCCAAGGACGTCCGAGGATAACATTGTAGGCTGAAGGAATATTGACCACTAAGAACTTCATTCTCAAATTGACCCCTTCAGCGTAGACTGGGAGTGAGATCTCACCAACTGTGTGATTCTGTTCCCCACTGAAGCTAATGAGAGCCGTTGATCGTCTAATGATCTGAGATTTGTCGATCCCCATTTCTCTAAGTGCACTCAAAAATAAAACATTAGCTGAGCTCCCGTTATCCACGAAAACTCTTTCAATAAGACAGTTAGCAATAAGGATAGGGATCACCAGTGCATCGTGATGAGGGTTAATTAGCTCGGCAGCCTCGGAGTCTTCAAAGCTCAGTGTTTGGTCGTATACGGGAAGGGTTGGTCGTCTGGCATGAGCCTCTGGACGAATTGCCCCTCGGGCATGTTGTTTTGCAGCTGAATAAGTGACTCCACTGACTTCAGATCCCCCGGTGATTACATTGATAGTTTTCCTTGGCTGCGGGGATTCAGGAGGTGAGCTGTTTCTCTTTTCAATTCGGTTTTCATCTCTGGCCGTAGCTGTAGTCTGACCTTTATTGGACAAAAAGTCTCTGAGGTGACATCTTTTTAGGAGCTCCTCAACTTCTAATCTCAGGGCGATGCAATCGGCGGTGTTGTGACCGTGATATCCATGAAACTCGCACCATTTGCTGGTATCCCTCTTGAAGTTTGCAAATTTGTACTTTTTCGTCCATCTAATTGAATTTTCCATTCCTTTCATCACGGCTACCACCTTTTCTGGTTCGATGTTCAGGTTATAGGGCGGGATCATCTGTCTGTTGCTTTGGTATTGCTGACTACCAGATGGTCGACCATAATCTCTCGGTTCCGGTCTTCTTATTCGATCTTCAGAGTAAGAGTCAAAGCGGTAGTTGTTGCTCGTGCGCTTTGTTCTGCCGTCTTTCCTACTATTTTTGTCGTCGATCACTGTCCTGGCATAAGATATATTTGCTTCATCTTCTTTCCACTTTATCTAAGCCCATTCCTTGGCCATCACATCATCCATCGTTCTGCACGGGTACTTGGTTAACTCTTTGTAGAGGTCGAAGTCTGAGAGTAGACCTTTCCTGAAGGCTGTGATGGCAGTGTCGATATTACAAGAAGGGATGGAGACTTTCTCTCTGTTGAATCGTCTGACGTAGTCTCGGAGTCTTTCTCCTCTTTTCTTCTTGATTCAGTAGAGGTCATCTGAGTGCTTCTCTAATTTCCTGTTGCTGGCAAAATGCTGGACAAAAACATCCATGAGTTGAGCAAAGGAAGAGATAGAATTATTACATAGATTGGTATACCATTGCAGGGTCGGGCCTATCAGTCTTGATCCGAACCCCTTGCACATGCATGCTTCATGGAGGTCTCTTGGAATCGCCGCAGTAAACATTCACTGCTTATACTGCGCAATATGATCATCTGGATCTGTCGTGCCATCGTAGAGTTTTATGTTCGGTAGACTGAACTTCCTCGGCATATCAACTAGGGTGATATCATCGACAAAGGGTGAATCGGCGTAGCTACTTGGAAGTCTCTTCTTGATTGGCGCTGGAACACATGAGATTTTACTTATGAGGGCTTCCATTTGGGCCATCCTTAAGGCGATATCATGGTCATGCATTCCTCCAGTCGACATGTGATTGCCGACCCATAGCTCGTGTTCAGTCGTAGTCGGTTGGGGCGCAGTCGACTGTAAGGGTCAACTGCCGAGGGCCTCACCGCTTTCTACAATGGGATTCGGCTAACCGACTGGTGTCGACCACTGGCTATGATCGACGATGGTGCTTCTTGCCCTTGTGACTGTTTCGGCCATGATCGTCTGTTGCGGATCCATTTTAGTCGTATGTGTCTCACTGTAGATTGTAGACTGCTCTTGTCGATGACCAGACGGCTCAGTGTGAGTCCGTTCTAACAGTTGCATTGGATTGATTGGCTCTCTAAATCGGACTTGGGACTGCCTTGATTGTGGAGTAGTCAGAGCCAGTGGTGAGCCCAACCTTTCACGAAGTGCCTGATTTTCTTCTCTTATGGCTGCATTTTCTGCTTCAAGGTTGAACAATATCGCAATGGTAGCATCCGTTGGTTGAGCCATGTGTGTGTTGATTTGTGCGTTTACGTCAACTTTACCCTCTTCTAGTTGTCCAGCCGTGATCGGGCTGAAAGTTCTGTTGATTGATTTGTGTGATTGGATTTTTTTTCCTGGATTATGATTGTCGAGGCCCCACGGTGGGCGCCAAATTGTAGACCATAGATTCCACAATTGATTTTAGATCTGGGCACCGACAATCTATACAGGGAGAAACACAGGATGATCGTGAAGATTCCTTGGTGTCGGGGTGGTGCCGGCATAAGGGTCTCCGACGGTCAAGTTAGTTTGATCTGAAAAAATAAGTTAAATGGAAAGTTAAAGAAGATGAAAGGATCTATATCACCTATTTCTGTAGATCGTGGATGAGGATGGTGGAAGATGGATCTTTGCCGTCAGATCTCTGACCTGAATACGTAATCCCTCCTGGACAGATGATCGCATAGTGAGCAGTGGATGCAGTTTTCTGTTCTGAGTTACGGAGAATTTTCCCTTAGAGAAAAATAGAGAAAGTGAGAGAGAGTGTGAGTGTTTCTGTTTCTTCACGAATGCCCCTCTTCACTTGCGCCCCCTCCTTTTATAGGAGGAGATTTAGATAAGTCTTCCTAGGATCTCGGGATTTTTCTCCCAAATCCTAGGAAGATCTTATGGCGGTTGAGGAGTCATGCGTAGAATAAGTCCTCTACTTGAACTTGTCAAACCCTGGCCGCCTTTGGGGATCTGGCCTGGGAGACTGGACGTGGCCCAATGGACTTCTGGGCTCAGCAAAAGGTACCAGTGCTTTGGCATGTGGGCCTTTGGGATGCAATATGGATTTAGCCACTACAGATATTGAATAATAGAAGGTGAATGAGGCCCAACATAAATCCCTAACCAACATTGAGGGCCAAACTTTGTGCGTTGTGTATGTGCAACGGTGACTTGGACAGCGCAACCAAAAATTCTTAGATGTGAAATATTTAATTGATGTCCTAAAATAAGTTGTAATGGAGAGTACTCATGATATGCAGTAGAACGAAAACGAACTAATGCAGCATTATGTAAAATGGCATGTCCCCATGCAGAAACAGGTAGCTTAGTTCTCATAAGCATAGGTCGAGCAATCATTTGGAGACGTTTAATAAATGATTTTGCTAGACCATTTTGAGTGTGAATATGAGCAACATGATGTTCAACATCAATGCCAACTGATAAGCAATAAGCATCAAAAGCTTAGGATGTAAACTCAGCAGCACCATCAAGTCGGATAGACTTGATTAGGTACTCGGAAAAATGTGCACGTAATCTAATGGGCTGAGTAAGAAGACGTGCAAATGCTATATTACGAGTGGATAGAAGGCAAACATGCGACCATCTCGTAGAAGCATCTATTAAAACCATAAAGTACTGAAATGGTCCACATTAAGGGTGGATGGGACCACAAATGTCTCCTTGAAGCCGTTGTAGGAAAACCGGCGATTCAACTACAACTTTAGTCAGAGAGGGTTTGAGTATGAGTTTACCCAAAGAACAAGTAGTACAAGTATAGTCTTTGGACATCAGAAGCTTCTGGTTCTGTAACGGATGTCCCTATGAGTTCTGAGTTATCCTACCCATCATGGTAGAACCTGGATGACCAAGATGGTCATGCCAAAGCATAAATGCTTTTGGGTCATTGAACTTCTGGTTTATGACGGCATATGATTCAACCATTCTAATTATTGCATGATATAACCTTGAGCGGAGAGAGCGGGAAGCTTCTCTATGATGTGCTTCTAGCACGATCCAATTAAAGTAATGCACAAATACTCCATATGATGTTCATTGATTGTCTCAAAATGGTATCCATTAAGACGGGTATCTTTAAAACTCAACAGATTTCTTCTGGATCTGGATGAATATAAAGCATCGTCGATATGGAGTTTTGTACCACTTGTTAATATGATACTATCTTTTCCGGAGCCTTCGATCAAACTGGTTGTACTAGTGGTAGTAGTTACATTAGCCTTGAATATTTTCAAGGTTGTGAAATATTTAGTGTCACGAAGGATTGTGTGTGTTGTTGCACTGTCTACTAGACATACATCCTCACCATTTATCTTGTGACTGGATAGATTTCTGCTGGAATCCATATCCTTTTATAAAAAAAAGAGAGACTAAGATAAAGACACACATATATATATATATATATATGTATAAAAGCGAGTGCAAATATTTACAAGCAAAAGTAAATAAAACTCTATTTGGTGTAGGCATGTTCATCACGAAAGAGTTGATATAAGTCACCGCCTTCAAGATCATAGAAGGCATCAGGTAATTCTAGGTGGGTATTTGCCAATGGATCACTGTTGTAACTAAAGTTCATCTCAGCATTAGCTTATGGCTTTCTGAGTGAAGACTGGTAAAGATCTACTAGAGATCTCGTTGTACGACAGGTACGCGACCAGTGTCCATGCATACCACAACGATGGCAGACTTCTTCATAAGTTTTACGAGGTTTATTCGGCAAACCTCACTGCTTCGTTTTAAAATCGTTCATCTTCTGGGGGTGCGATCCTGTATCATCCTACTTCTGGTGGTTTGATTTTGTATCGTCCCACTGCTGGGGTTCGATTGATTCTTATCCGTATTTTTCCACTTTTGGTGGTACGGAGCATGTCTGGAATTACTGTGACCACCCCTTTTGCAATTTCGACCACGCTTACCTCGTCTATTTTTACGTCCAAAAGAGGACGTGGCATATGCTTCTGGCAGTGATGCAGAACCAGAAGGACGAGAAGCATGGTTTATCAATAATAGCTGATTGTTTTGTTCCGCTATAAGAAGACAAGAGATTAGTTCAGAATATCTCTTAAAATGACACTCTCGATACTGCTGCTGCAGGAGCACATTCGAGGCATGAAATGTCGTAAAAGTCTTATGTAATATTTGCTCATCTGTGATGACCATACCACACAATTTCAGCTTTGAAGTGATTTTGAACAAAGCGGAATTATATTCCGTCACAGATTTAAAGTCCTGCAAGCGCAGGTTAAGCCAGCTATATTGGGCATTGGGGAAGCTGACCAACTTCAGGTGGCCAAACCTATCATTTAGATCATTCCAAAGGATCAAATGATCTTTAACTGTTAGATACTCAGATTTCAAAGTAGAACCAAGATGATGATGGACAAAATTAAAGCGGATGCGCGACTCTGTAGAGTCGCGCAATTACCTTCTTTGATTGTATCTCCGAGGTCTTTGGATTGGAGATGAAGTTTAACATCAAGAAGCCAAGAGAGATAATTATCTCCAGAGATGTCTAGAGCTTCAAATTCAAACTTCGTTAGATTCGACATAAGAGAAATAATAAAGACGATGATTATACCTTTTGATTTTGTGCGGTTTCCAAGAACTTTAGGTGGATCAAGAATTCTCGAGGGCATTAGCTTGTTGTAAAGGATTGGTAGAGATTCGTGCTGATAACGGTTATAGTTTCTACACTATTAGATATATGCTAAAGTATTAGTACAAGAGAAGTGTATATGAGAGAAAAATAGATTTCTTATTGATATGTATCAACTTCACTCATCCGTATCAACATACAAGAGAAGGGGGGAACTATATATATAGGTAAGAAAAAGATACATGTATATGACACCACAACAAATAGGTGTTGTATGCATGCATGGTATAACGGTAGATCAGCCACTTATACCTACACGTCATAATAGTTTTCTTTTTTAAAAAAAAAAAGGGGGGAGGTTTAGGTGGGTTAACATACCCACTTGGAGTTTAAAATGACAAAAAGGTGGTGGGTAATAACACCCACCACCCATTTAACCCTTTTTTCTTCTTCACGTCAGATTCAGGAGAGAGGTTTTTTTTAAAAAATCTTTTGAGTGGGTCAACGTAACCCACCTGCAGAGAAGTTTTTTTTTTTTAAATCTTTCTAAAAGGTTAGCAATACCCACACGGTTTGAAAAAGTTTTAAAGGTGGGTGGGTGGCAAAACCCACCCCATTTTCTCTCAAACCAGCGGCACCACCTTAGCCGTTAGCGCCCAACGGCCATAGTGGCCTGACCACCCTGGCCGTTTGCCCCTAACGGCCAGGGCTGCCCTAACCGTTTGCCACGAACGGTTAGGGGTGCCCTAGCCGTTTTCTGATTTTCTCTCTCCACTCGAGATTTTCGTTGTCGTGACGCTCCAGTGCGCATGCGCCCAATGGCTGCACACCTTAGCGGTCCAAGCAACTTTCTCTCTCCTCTGTCCTTTATGGATAAGGTCGAACCATAGCCATCCGATCATTTCAATCTAATGGCTGAAATCTACCCTCCCACTCTCATTTTGCTATAACAGAGTCGAGCAATTAAGAAAGAAAGATGATTAAATAGAATAAACTTTTTTTTTTTTTTTTTTTTTTTTGATATCCTTGGTGTCCGGGCCAGCTTGCGCGCACCTCGACTAATCCAAGGGGCCCTGTGGAGGAAGCGGCCGCTTAAGAAGTATCCCCCCAGTGGCCTTGAGGGGATTCGAAGTAGAATAAACTTTGATATACTCAGGCGAATGAGTTTTAATTGATTCAAATATATATGAGGATCCAAGTCATGTCTCTCGTATGTTAGAGAAGTCAAGTAATGATATTTTTGAAAACGCTTAACTAATTTGAAAAAGGCGACAAAGAGCTTCGAAGATTGAAGCAGATAATCGAGCTTGTGCATCATTCAGAATGTTCTCAATGATGACCGTTGTTCACCTGTCATGTTATTGACCGTTTAACACCACTTCAGCTCCCACCAATGAAATGGGAAGATCCATGAGTGGGGTCTATACGGCACAAAATCGCACTTGATGGAGTTTTGCTAGAATAATACCAAAATTTGACACCATAATATTACATCTGCTTTTTAAAAGAGAAAATGATAAACTTACTGCATTTCCTACTGCAAACCTTACTGCAAAAGTCATCCCACGGTCCTCAAATAATCTCACACCCCTCGTGATTTGCGTTATTAATTTTCTAATTGACGCAAATACCCTCGTAAATAGTATTTGCGTTATAACTTGCAGTACACTTTGCAGTAAGTGTAGCATCACCCTTTTAAAAGTGGTATGAGGGGCTGAAATGAAATTATATTTTTTCAGCAGCAACTGTTATGATTGGTTTCAATCAATAAAGTAAGCAGATATAATCATTGGTGTCAAAATCTGGTGTCCCTATAGCCAAACCCTACTTGATGTGACTTAATTAATTGATGTGTACGTAGCTAACAGTTGCAAATCATATAGTCAAAAAAACATATAGTGAAGATATAGTCATTCCACCTGTTGGCTCAATTAATTTTATCATAAAATTGTAGGTCAAACGTGGGAAAAGATAATGTTGGAAGACTTTCTATCAAAGGAGTCAAGATCGTCTGTGCCCAAATTCTCTAACCCCTCCATGTCCCATTGCTGTTTTTGCCATATGAAATTTTTGAAGACGGCCTAACAGCTGATATTTGATAAAAAAAAATTCTTATTATCTTATAGATTATTCTTATAAAAAAAAATTAATTCATTCTAAAATTTCTATCACTGTTAAAAATTAATTCATTCTAAAATTTCTATCACTGTTAAAAGACAGATGAAAATTATTCTTATATTAAATAATAGATGATTAATTTTTTAATCAATTTCGAATGAAGTTAGAAATTTTAAAATAGACTGATTTTTTTTATAAAATTGATTTATATAAGTGTAAAAGAAAATTTTTTAAAAATAACAAAACAAGGTAAACTCACCAAGGGGGCAAAGATGGAATTGAATAAGTCTTTTTTTGGGAATTTGGGGCAGAGGATCAGGACGCCGATAGGAGTGCTAGCTAGTAATTGTCTCAGTAAGTTCTTTTTATTATTATCATTATTGACAGGGCAAAATATTTTAAGTACAAGTGAAGAGGTAAGAGTGAAGAATATAACTCCTAATGAGCGGAGAGAAAGGCACCGAAAAAGAGTCACGAACACATTCTTCTACACTGCGAGTATACTTCTATGGTTTCGAACTATTTTTTGAATGCTTTCAATTTAGCCTGGATTTTGGAGTTTATTCCTTTTGCAATTTGGTGGGTTGTAACTTGTATGGGTAGAGGGAAATGTATTAATCTGCTAAAAAGGGGGAAGCGGATCATGATCCATTATATAAATTTATAATATAACTTATCTACTTATAATTCTAAAAACAACAAATTATATAACCCTTTTTTTTTAAAAAAAATAAACATCTGTCACAGAAAAAAAAATGCAAAATATGGAAATGTGACGTTATTGTTAACCTAACTGAAAATAATTATTTTTTTCTAAAAAAATCCTTCTCTATAATTTAGATTTAGATGTACCCAACATTATTTAAGTCCACGTCACACGTATTATCTAATTTTAGGTCTCCATATATTTTTCTCTTATATTAACCATTAATTAATTTCCAGGAGTCAACTTGTCTATTGTCTTAATATTAGATCTAACTCAAACATTGAATTATTATTTCTTCTGTGTCATAACTGCACATGAAGTTTGAAATTTAGATAATTAAAAAAATATATACCAATTAAAATAAAAGAATATGTTCAAAATTTAAAAAGAATAAAAGAATAAGACAAAGGGATAAGTCAACAACAAATTAAAACTTGTTTTGTTTGGATGTAAATAAAATGATGTACATGATAAGATCATATACGTCAATCAAAATTAAATAATCTAATTTTTGTCCATTCACAAGATTTTACTAGAACACAATATTGGGCTGAAAGCCCTCCTTTTATACCAGTTTCAAGTAGAGGACAAGCAATTTTTGTTTTATAAGTCTAATCCCTACTTTTTAACGTTTTATAAAGAAAGGAGTTAATTCCTTCTTTTATTTTAAAACTCTAAAATTTTGGTACCTAAACTACCCTTCTCTTTGCTAACCACGTATATTTCTAACTGTTTTTGCTTGTATTGACCGATGACGTGGCAGAGAGAGAAAATAAGTTTTTTTAAAATTAAAAATGCTATAACTTTTAATCTACAAATTAGATATTTGCCAAATTTATATTTTTGGAAAGCATTTTTCAAGATCTTTAAAATGAGACCAGACAACAATACTAAATTTAAAAAAAAAAAAAATCTTCGTAATTAGACTATGAAAACCCATAACTGCTTGTATAATAAAAACGGTTATGCAAACTATAGATTGCATAGTAAAAAACGATGCAAATTATAATTTGCATCAGCTATTTTAAGTAGTTTTGAGCATATGCACTTCTCTAAGTCTCTATGCAACCAGATTGAATAAGAAAAAAGCTAAAAAATTACATTTTAGACAATGCAAACTATAGATTGCATAGTAAAAAACGATGCAAATTGTAATTTGCATCAGCTATTTTAAACACTTTTGAGCATCTACACTTCTTTAAGTCTCTATGCAACTAGATTGAATAAGAAAAAAGTTAAAAAAATTACATTTTAAACAATGCAAACTATAATTTGCATAGTAAAAAACGATGCAAATTGTAATTTGCATCAGCTATTTTAAATACTTTTGAGCATCTACACTTCTCTAAGTCTCTATGCAACTAGATTGAATAAGAAAAAAGTTAAAAAACTTACATTTTAAACAATGCAAACTATAATTTGCATAGTAAAAAACGATGCAAATTGTAATTTGCATCAGCTATTTTAAGTAGTTTTGAGCATATGCACTTCTCTAAGTCTCTATGCAACTAGATTGAATAAGAAAAAAGCTAAAAAGTTACATTTTAAACAATGCAAACTATAATTTGCATAGTAAAAAACGAATTTGCATCAGCTATTTTAAATACTTTTGTTTAAAATTATATTTTAAACAATGCAAACTATAATTTGCATTGTTTTTAAGCTTGGTAAATAGGTTTTTTCTGGGTTTTTTTTTTTTGAATTTGGTATTCATGTGTGATCTTGTTTTAAAGATCTTGAAAAATGCTTTCCAACGATATAAATTTTGTTCAAATCCGATTTATATTTTGAAAGTTATGGTCATTTTTATGTTAAAATTCATTAATTAGAATTTGCTAACGTGCACCGTCATTATTCAACAGATGGGTTTTTCGTCTTTTTACATCGCGCTAACGTGTGCCGAAGACTGTCCTTACATGAAAAAAAAGCATGTCTTCTACTTCAATTTTTTTCCCATGCAAGGGCATCCTACTCATTTTCCGTTACTAGAAAACATGTGGACAAATTTACCGGAATCATGAAATATTCTAATTTGATTTTGGGTTAAGTTTTTTTCATTAAAGGTCCTATTAATTTTTTTATTTCATCTTCTTATCCAGTGTTGAGCTTATTATTATAAAATTAGATCGTTATGTTATTCTAATCGAATGATAGATTTAGAAACCGAGAAGGAAAAAGAAAATGAGAAGAAGAAGAAGATGAACACATAAAATAAACGAATGGTCGAGACAGGGATTAGATCTTTTAGCCTTAAGACAGATTCGCTTCGCACTGGTGCTCACGGTTTGTAGCGCTTGTCTTCTAGGATCCAACGACCTACCTTTTTAGTAGAAGCAACACTTCAAACTTCGACAAACAACGAACTAAAACTTGTGTTGAATTCTCTCTCTAACAGAAACGAAAGACTCTCTCTAGAACACTTAGAATGCAAGGCAGATGATGATTTTATGAATGCAAATGAAATGGATTGCAGTGGGTTTATATAGAATTCGAAGTACCCTTTCACAACAAATAGGTGACGATTTTGGAGAACTCTTCACGCTTTCTACTGTGGCTTTTCATGGAATACAACAGACCCTTTTATCCATGGAATACAACATACCCTTTTATCTTATCAACATTCAGTGACCGTTGGATAAAAGAACATCTCACAAGGACACCTATTCGATTTAATTGAAAGGTCATGGGCTTGTTAGATACCTGTCTGTGGGTTTCAGGGAGGAAAAAAGATAAAGACAGACTCTAAAGCCCATGCCCACACGTGAACTGAACTGGACGCGCAGTAGTGGCGGTGCTTGTATGCATGCGGTAAGCCCATTAGCCTCCATCCTCCTCTACAAAAGTGGGGTGCCCCTTGGGGCCCAAACTCATTGGCAACTTAGGAACTTATATTCCTATACTTGTTCTAACAAACTACCAATATGGGACTAAACTTTTTCTTTGTAATTTTAAGACATACACTCTGAACTCCTATTTGTCAATTATCCAAAAACGGATTTGAGCAAATGAATATACTACAAACATCTACTCGACGAGAGGAACATGCTCACGCCATGTGCTATGTTAAAAGTTGTTGCTCTAACCTTCCGTTTTCAAAAACTTTCTTATGAGATTAGTAACTCGATGATAACGAGAACTGAACCCGGGTCTAATCTATCAACAACAACAGACACTACCAGCTGTGCTAACTGGCACATCTACCAACCGCAGGACTAGATCTGAGATAAGGCAGGGAAGACGGTCACCAAGCCCCCACAATTTGAGGTCCCCCAAAATTTTAAGTACCTTATACATTATAATATATAAATTCTACCATAAAAAATATTATATATATACAACGTTGAAAAATTACACTTTTGGAAATGGGGAGGGATATTGCATCACTTATTTTTGTGGGGCCTACAAAAAGATGATCTAAGGGCTAATTTTTAGTGAGGGTAATCTTCTCACCATTTATATCATTGTATCTGAAAATTAACCCACTATTCTAGAACTTGTAACCCACTCAAATCATTTAGTAAAAAATACACAAATTTTATATATCTTTCGTACTGTTGATTTTTCAATGTACCTTTCATGAGACTAGAATTTTTAAAATAGACTGATTCTCGGATATTATGATCTACATAGTGAAAAAAATCCTCACTGATAATTAGCCCTTGAATCATCTCTATGTGCACACCACTTTGTCCTAAGAAATATAAGTGGTGCAATAGTGGTGCAATAAGACGAGGTGCAATATCCCTCCCCTTTAGAATTACCTATAAAAAATTACTTTATAAGTTATATAAAGAAAATTTCTCTAATTATATAATTAGCCTCTAAAGAAATAACCTACCAAACCCTGGCTTCTTACTAAAACTAGCACATTTTTTCCTCCACTCAAACAAACCCCTTTGAAATGAAAAAACCATAATACTAGAAAGCAAGAAACTCTCTCTATCTCATAGTGGATCAAATCATGTCCTCTCTATAATTCTTTATAAAACAAATTCAAGAAACTGAATTTTATAAAAAAGATTACCAAAATACATGGATTGCTTATAAAATATTATTGAATATACCAGTTACATACATTGCCTCTACAAAGAGAAGTTTTTCTAAGTGGAAGCTGACCAAGTCTTATCTTCGGTCAATCGTGTCACGAGAAAGAAAGAATGAATTGGCTATGTTATCTATTGAAAAAGCTATAGTAAGAAAGGTCGATTTTACACGTTTGATTGATCATTTTGTAGCAAAAATGCGAGAAGAATAATTTTCAAGTGATTACATATTTTCTCTATTTTCTTACATGGTTCTTCATTGTTACGAGAGTATTTTGGGAATGATTGTAGATGTTTGAATTGATCTAGATACTGTAGAAGAACTTAATTGTGGATGATCATATTGCAATTTATTTCGTTTTTATAATTTAATAAATAAAAAATTAGATATTTACTTTGCTTTCAATATTTACTTGCTAAAAATGACAACTTGCAGAGGAATTCTCGCCAAACCGCCATACTGGAAGGTCTGGAACAATCCGCGACTGAAGTGGGCCTGGAGCCTAGAGATGGGCCCGTGGCCATTGGTTGGGCATGTGGGCGTTAGTGGTCCCGCGGGCATAGGTGGGTCCCCGACCAATGATTTCTCTGCGGCCAATGATCGATTTCCCCACGACCAATGATTCCTGTGGCTAATGATTCCTCAACTGCCATTGATTCCCAGCGGCCAATTATTTCTCTGCGACCAGTTTTGCCCCGCGACCAAACATTCCCCCGCGGCCAATTATTCCCCACAAATCAAGCCACTAAATCCAACACATTCCTCTTCCAAAAGTGGTTTGAGGACTTTTCCAACTGATATGGCAGTGGATCGACCATGCCATATATACTTAATGGCACCAATTCTTGCATTTGGTCATGTCTAAATAGTATTACTCGTCTTAAAAGCCCCAATTATACCCTTACATTTTTAAGGCCCACCTAAGATGATCCAATGACTGATGTTCACCTCAATATGGAGATCATTCTCACAGAAAATCAGTCCATTCCAAAAAAAAAATTACTCCATCAACATCCCATCAAAAGTTGGTTTGAATCAACGGTAAAAATAATGTTCATTTTACCATTATTTTTTAACCATTTTTTATGGGATTTTGATGAGGCTAGAGATTATAGAATGCGCTTATTTTTTGTGAGGATGATTTCCATAACAAGCTGAACATCCTCACCATATATTAACCCTTGGATCATCCCATGTAGGCCCTGACAATGAAGGGGTTTAATAAGAGATTTTAAAGAAGACAATTTGTTAGAGTGGTTGGAAATATAATTGTCCAAATTGTAGTTTCTAGTATCTAATCCCACAAAGGAGATTCATTTTTTAATTAAGTACAATTCAAAAAACATAAGAGATTTTAAAAGTGCAAACCTAAAATATAAACTGCCACAAGAAAGCATTCCCTAAATTCAATCTAATAGTCATGATCGGAAGTTAAGTAAGATTCCATTCACGTTTCTCATCTCATTTTCTAAGTTTTAACAACTAATTAATACCACTAATTCGGATGTCACTAACTAATCAAAATTAGGAAATCAAATTGACCGTTTTTTTTTTTTGAAAACAAAAAGGAAATCAAATTGACTGTTTGTTGGGCCTAATCTGATTGTGATATTCATGTTGTAATTAATTAAGAAGTTAATTAGCTTGCTAACTGTACTCCCAGGTGTATAGAATCTAATTTAATACTCTCCCATCAAACATCCTCATCAACTGAGAGGAGATCCTCTATCCCCAAATCTTCTTTCCCCTTATTGATTTAACTTTGTGGAGTCTATAAAGAGATGATTTAATAGTTGATATTTGTTGAAATATTCTCCTCAACTTAAAGATTATTCTCACAAAAAATTATTCTATTCTAAAATTTCTAATCTCATTAAAAATTGATTGAAAAATCAACCATCAATTATCTATTAAAAATAATTTTCTAACAGTTGATTTCTAACTGATTATTGATGGCATTAAGAGTTTTTTAATATGCTAATATTTTGTGAGAATGATCTATAAATTGAGAAGATTAGGGCCCGTTTGGTTCGCGATTGGAAAACTTGTTTTCAAAAACTAATTTACACCTAAGTTAACTACATTTTGTATCACATCTAAAACTATTTTTTTGACTTACTATAAAATCCTAAATGATTTCATTGAAAACAAAGAAAACAACATTTTTTTGTTTTGTAAAATCATACATGATTTTGTTGTAAATCCTAAAACAGTTTTGGATGTAGTACAAAATGAATATTAATTTATGTGTAAATTAGTTTTTGAAAATATGTTTTCCAATCGCGAACCAAACGGGCCCTTACTCTTACTAAATATCAGTCGATTCTCTATAAGAGTCTTACAAGGCGAAATGAGCAAGGGAAGGGAAGGAAGGATTTAGGAACAGCGGATTTGCTATCCATCCAACAACACACCAAGATGATGTTTAATTGTCGGTTAATTTGTTAATTAGGGATACTTTCTTATGTCCCCAAAAAAGTGCAAAACCAAGCAAAATTTTTGTGAATGATTTAATCAAAAAAAAAATAATTGTCAATCTGTTTAAGATTCGGATAAACTTTTCATAAGTTCATCCCTTTTTTGTTTTTAACGTCCACAATGGGACACGCAACAGTGTCCTCGTGTCCTAATCTAAAGCAATACCTCGCCAATGTACAAAAGCTATGAATCCGATTTGACAAGGACGAGTCATCTCGAATCGGTCATCAACTGTCAAGTTTCCATTTCCTTTTCACAAATCCTAAGTCTTAACGGACAAAAAATAATTCTGTCCCAAGGCAGACTGCAAAATTTCCAATTATGGTTCTTGTGATTTTGTGCGTAGAACAATGAATTGTAGAATTTGCATGAACATCAATATGGACAGTTGATATGGTTACACAGTCAATTCTTTCATATTAATTTTTAAAATGATGATTAAAAAAAAATGAAAAGTGAAAATAGTAGTATTTTTTGTGTTTGTGGACATCCAATTTAAAATCAGTTGACAATAACTAAAAAGACCCAAAATTTATATATATATATATATATATATATATTGAACGGGACTATTGCCTAGGTTACATTATGGCATAAATACACGCAGTGGGCATGTAAGAAGCGCAGAGAAATCGCCAAGAACATCATCACCAACGAACACATGAAATGCACCCGTTTATTATCAGATTACATGGGACAAACTTAACGGCAATACCACGGCTAAGAAGTTTTAATCCCATGACCTCCCACTACCAAAGATTTATGGGAAGAATGCACAACCATTGAGCCAAAGGCTCATTATGCTCCCAAAATTTATATGGAAATGTTAAACTTACTGCAAACCTTACTGTATAGTCATCCCACGATTCTCAAATAATCTCATACCTCTCGTGATTTGCGTCATTCCCAAATTGACGGAAATACCCTCTTAAATAGCCTTTGCAGTAAGGTTTGCAGTACACTTTGCAGCAAGTGTAGCAACACCAAATTTATATAAATTGTAAGATTTTCATCTTCGCAACTATATTAAGATGAATTAATGCATAATTAATGTGAGGGGATGGAGCCAAAAACCACTTTCTTTACCAGGTAATGACACTGATTTTTTTACTAAGTTGATAATGAAAGTCTTGTGTTTTCCTCAAAAAAAAGAGGCATGGACACTGGTTGGGAGGTTGTAGTCAAATCTTACAAAAGCTCGTTTAACCAATCTTAATCCAAGTTTTTACCCCAGATCCCATTAGTTATCCAAGTTTGAAATTGTGTTATGGATAAGAAATTAAATAAATAAAGTATTAAATACCAAATCCTTTTTGATTATAAATAAAGTTTTAAAAAATGAAATAGAACACATATCTATCAATTTTTTTTCGGAAATATATCACATATCTATCATATAAATTTGGGTTTTACTACCATCTTAGTCCGGAGCACAAGCGGAATAAGCATTTACTATGAAATATTTAATTTTAAAGACCCTCAATAGTTTGGTTGTAATATTAGACGCATTGAAATGTGATAAATCGGGCATACACGCAAGGACCTTATTTTCACAAATTCTTTGTAGACACTTGAATTTCCGATGTTGTAACCATTGAGGTACCTTTAAACCATGTTTAAATGAGTGGGAATGGGAATCACAAATCCCTTTCTTTATGGGTTTGCCATTTTCCCATTTTAATTAGTTTTGGTAATTTTTTTAAATTCCATTCTTAAAGAATAGGATTTCGAGTTCAAAAGTTTAAAAATAGGTTTTTTTTTTTTGGTACAAAGAACTATTGTCCGAATTACAATGACAATGCGAAAATACACTACTAAGACGTTAATCACTAGCAATGAATATGTAAGAAGCGCATAGACACCGCCAAGATCATCAAAGGAGATTCGCCACTACGGCCGAAAAGAAACTATTGACTCCAATATAATTAATTACATGGGCCAAATCTTGTGGCAATACCATAGCCTGCAAGGTTTGAACCCACAACCTCTCAGGTCATAGGGAAAGACATTAACCAATCGAGCAAGCGGTTGTTTACAAAGTTTAAAAGTAAGTAGACGTAGTCTTCTGAAAAAGAGAAAAAAATTACAATATTCGAACGTGTTGTTCTTCAAGGTCAAAAGTGCGCCACATTTTTACGACTAACATTTTGAGTTTGATTTTTTTTTTCTCCTCCAGACTTGATAGGCGAAACACGTTCTTCCAATAACGCAAAAAGCATTTGTGCGACCGTTAGTTCACGTTTCCAAGAATCACAATGATCCATAACTATATATTTTACCATGTTCCCAATTCACAATTCAATGGTTTCAAAAGCCCAAACTTTATATATAATGGTTCTGTCCTTGACCACAAGATGAGATGAGTCAATTCTTTTTCTCTAAAAAAAATAAAAATAATTCTCCCCATTTTCTTTCTTTCTTTCTTCTTTTCAAGGGAATTATTGTCCAAAGTACATACTTAACTTTGATCAAAACATTAATTAGAGGTACCTTCTTTTTTTTTCTAATTAAAAGATACCGTCTCTTTAAAATAGAATATTAGGTAAACAGAGAAAGTGAGAGATCGAACCACATCATCCGTACCAATACTGAAAGCCAACGAAATTTTCATCGTTTGTTCGACCTCACATATATAAGCATTGAATCCTCTACCTAATCGGCAACATTTCAAGGTGGTTTTCATTATTTTTCCACCCTAAAATCTGTAAATAGCTCTCTTGATGAGCTCTGATGAAAATGGGCAAATGTGCACTCTAGGACTCGAAGTGATTTTTGAGAGAGAGAGGGGGAAGGTCAAGTCTATCGAGTTTTGAGAGTTTAAAGGTTTTTTTATGCCTAGGATATCCCCAAATAAAATGAGGGATAATCCTGAATGTATTTTCAAATTGGAGGATATCCATAAATATAGATATAATTGATAAAAAAAGATGGTTAATATAAATAGTGAAACCTTTTAAGGGAAATTAAGGAGCTTTACATTCCCTTGGTCTCATTAACCTCACCGTTAGGGGGTCCTGCCCAAAATAATTCACTAAATGGTCTAGTCTTTGTGATTTTTTCA